>PVKS010053519.1:0-10371 GCA_004027875.1 Aplodontia rufa
TAGACTTTTAATTGCAGACTGAATTTCAGTGTCTGTGATTGGGCCAGTAGGAAGTTTATCTGGTCCTGGACTTTTCTTCTTTGGAAGACTTTTAATTGCTATATGGATTTTGGTGTGTGTTATTGGGCTATTTAAGATTTTAATATCATCCTGCGTCAATTTGGGGATGTTTTATGTGCCTAAATATTTCTCCATGTCTTCCAGATTATTTAATTTAGAGGAGCTTAAGTTTTCAAAATATGCTCTGATAATCTGTGTGTTTTCCATGGGATCAGTGGTGATCATTTGTGATTTTGCTGATTTGCTTTGATTTTCTCTTCCTTTTAGTGAGATTAGCTACGGGTCTATCAATTTTATTTTTTTGAAGTGCCAGTTCTTTGTTTCGTTGATTCTTTTTATTGTAAATTTCATTGATTTCAGCTGTGATCTTAATTATTTCCTGTCTTCTGCTGGCTTTGGGATTAGATTTTTCTTCCTTTTGTAGGGATTTGAGGTGGAATATAAGCTTATTTATTCACAATCTCTCCTGGTGTTTAAGGTAGGCACTCAGTGCTATAAATTTTCCCCTTAAGAATGCTTTCATGTTGTACCAAAGGTTTCAATACATTGTGTTTTCATTCTCATTCTCTTCCAATAATTTTTTGGTTTCTGCTCTCATGTCTTCTTGGATCTATTCTTCATTTAATGGGACAGTATTCAAACAGTATATGTGTGTTTTCTGTTATGATTTTTGTTGTTAATTGCTAGGATAATAGCATCATGGTCTGATATAATACATGTAATAATATCTACTTTTTCATATTTGCTGATATTTCCTTTGTGAACTAGAATATAATCTATTTTGGAGAAGGATCTATGTGTTGCTGACAAGAAAGTATACTCAGCCAACTTTGGGTGGGATAGTCTATAGATGTCTGTTAAGTCCATTTGATTTATGGAGTTGTTTAGACTGGAAATTTCTGTATTGTTTTTGTTTTTTGTTTGGTTTTTTGCTTTGATGATCTCTCTATCGGTGACAGAAGAGTATTAAAATTTCCCAGTATTATTGTGTTTATGTGCACAAGTTGTTTTATGTCTTGGAGTAATTTTTCCACATGTTTTGGAGCATTCATGTTTGGAGAGTATATATTTACTATGGTTGTATCTTCCTGTTTTAATTTTCCATATATTAGGATATAGTGGCTTTTTTTATCTCTTATGATAAATTTATTTTTGAAATCTACTTTGTCCTATATATGTTTTGCAATACCAGCTTGCTTTCTTGGGCCACATGCCTGATAGATTTTTTTCCTCCCATCCTCAATCTGTGACTGACTTGGCTATAAGGTGGATCTCCGGTAAACAGCATATTGTTGGGTTTTATTTTTTGATCCAAACTGCTAAACTGTGTCTTTTGATTGGTGCATTGAGACCATTTACACTCAGTGTTAGGATTGTTATATGGTTGTGGTTCATAGTCTCATGTTTAATTAGTGAGTTCTGTGCTCTCTTGGTTGTTTCTTGATAGCGGACACTTTTATTGAATTTCCTCTGTTTGTGGGTTTTAAGGATTGTTTGCTTATTCTTCTGGATTTTGTCTTTGAGGATTCTTTGTAAAACTGGTTTTCTGTTTATGAATGCTGCAAGTTTTATGCCAATGTGAAATGTTCTTATTTCCCCATCAAATCTGGTTTTTGCTGGATACAGTATTCTTGGCTGCAGATTGTGATCATTCAGACATTGAAAGATCTCCTTTCCGTTCTTCTTGATTCTAGAATCTGAGCTATAAAGTCAGTTGTGATCCTTATTGGTTTTCTTCTGAATAAAATTTGGAATTCCTTTCTTGCAGCTTTTAATATTCTTTCATTGATATCTCTGCTATACATTTTGAATATGATGTGCCATTTGATTAGGCCTATTGAGTGTCACGTATGCTTCTTGGATGAGCATTTCTGACTCTGTTCTGATATGGGAAAATTTTTCTTTAACTATTTCATTGAGATTGCGCTCTATACTTTCATTTGTGTTTCAATTTCTTCCTGTATCCCAATCATTCTTATATTGTTTCTTCTGATTTCATCACAGACATTTTGAATATTTGTTCATATTTTGTGAGATTTTTCCCCCTTTTTAATCATCTGTGTGCTCCAGCTTACTCAGCCTATCTTCATTGTCAGAAGTTCTTTCTTCCAGAACTCAGATTCAGTTTTCTACAGAGGTTAGTCTATTATTAAATTCTTCCATTATTGTTCTGATGTGATTGACCGAAGATTCTACCTCTATTACTTCCTTTTTCAGCGTGTTTACTTCATTGATAATAGAGTCTTTCATTCTTGAGTTTTCTCACTTAATCCCTTCATTAAATCTTCTTTTAGTTCACTGTTTTTTTAGTAATCAGATCATTGATAATTATTTCTAGATTTTCATCCCACTCCTTCTCCTTGCATTCCTTGGTTGGTGAGCTGTGGGCTTGAGGTGAACTTTTTAAATTTTGATTCCTCATTTTTTATATTCTTTGAACTGAGTTTCCCTGTGGTGAAAGTAGGTAGATCTGGAAATGCTTCTTCTCTGCAGGTCGAAGCGTCAGAGCAGACACCATCCCTCTGATGATCACCTTCTTCTGGAAAGCTACTTCTGTTTTGCTGAACCGTATGGTTCAATGTCCCAGAGCATTGAGCTATAATCTGTTGTGGGTGCGTGGCAGCCTCCTGTATTATAGAAGCACAGCAGCCTGGATGCTTTGCTGAGTCCTGATTTCTCATGCTGGACTGGTACAGGCCTCCTGCATGCCATGACTGGACCTGGGATCCATGGGATCCTTGGGTGTAGGTATGGGCCCAATTTACCTGCACCTGTCAGGAATGGGCTGCATCTGGATGGCTATGCATGGCAGCTGGGCAGTTTTGGACCAGGTGGTGATGGGGAGCCTGGGTTGGGATGCCTTGCATGTGCGTGAAGGGCCTCAGAACTGAGGCATGGGTCAGCATGCAGCAACTGCTGGGGTTGGCTCCAGAGGGGTTCATGGGAAGGATGTACCCTGTACATGCCTGATGAGTCCTGGAACTCCCACATTTATCTTTAAAAAAAACACAGTGAGGGGGCTAGAGTGTTGGAGTGCTTTCCTGGCATGCATGAAGACCCGGGTTCAAAACTCAGCATCACATACACAACTAAGTGTTAGAGAAATAAAGATCTGATGGAAAAATAAATAAAATTGATTCTCTTTCTCATTCTCTCTCACACTCTCCCTCTCTCTTAAAACAATTTAAAAAAGCATAGTGGTTGGCATCTTCATTAATTTTTATTTTTATTTTTTCATATAGTACAATGACCCTGATATCCAAGGTCTTCATAAGAAAGCTAAAGTCTCTTTTCCTTACTAATATTATTCCCCTAAGTATTACATTTTAATGTTTTGTTTGGTATTTTTGTGACTCTATTTAAATATTCAGTCCTTAATAATATTTAAAAAAAGTTTTTCCAATTTTTTTTAAAGGGAGAGGGACAGCAAGAGAAAGAGAGAGAGAATCAACTTTTATTAAGTTTTTCAAGAGGCTTTCTTTGCTCTGACACTCGATTGCATACATGGTGCTAGGGTTTGAAGTCACATCCTTGTGCATGCCAGGCAAGTGCCATAATTGCTGAGCCACTACTGCTCCAGCCCCTTAAAAATATTTTAAATGGTATTTTGAACTTAATTAACATCTTTTTACAGTATTGTAAATCTCATGACTGCTTATTGAGTCTACCTATTCTCATTGATACATCTAGTAAAGTAGTGTTGATTAAAGAAATGGTTCATTCTAGTTATACTTGGAAATATCTGGCAAGAATGTTGTGCTCTTGAACCTGTAGAAGCACGCAACAGGCATTAGGAGACACTGCAAGGTAGTGCTTATGAGCAGAGCTCTGGGGCAAGGCTCCCTGGGCTTGAGTCTTTGTTTTTAATAACAAAACTGGTACCTATGTTTGGTTTTCCACATAAACAAACAAAAACAGTATTTATAAGAAAACCCAGCTCATGATCTTCTTGGGAGGATTAAACAAAGCACATTTTGATATGTGAGAGGCGGAGAAGAGTACACAACCTATAGTAAATTCTATGCAAATTCTTATTATTGTCCACCTTTGATATAATTTTTTCTTAATGGACTTGGAGCTCTTCCTTTGTCTTGTAACTTGTGTCTTGCACAATCATTATATGTGCCAAGAAACTTAGTTAAAAGAATGTAGTTTTGTGAAGAATGAGTGGCATCCTAAGTCTAGTACATTTTAGAATATTCCAAAGTCAGGAATTGCTGGATACTCTTCAAATATCATAAACAGTTTCTTTCTCATGCAAGTTCAGGAATGAGCATTCAATTTATAGAAACCTGACTCCATGCAGAGAAGCCATGTTCCCGGCTGTGAGTGCATGATCTGCCTTCTTTTCCTCTGCACATGGTCAGCTGGGGGTCCAGGGTGGGACTGGTACTGGTCACAGCTGTGTTTGATGCTGTGACTTCTACAGGTTTGCCTGTTACTGCACATTATAGCATGATGGGGCTCTGTGAGACCCTCAAATACCTCTTTCATGCCAGTGAGTCTTCAAATATATTTGCACAGGAAAAAAATAGTTTTCTGTGCATTCTCTGACTCTGAATAAGCAATAGTAAACTTTGAACTGAGGATGGAATCTAAGGCAGAAATCTTCCAGAGCAAAAATAGGCTGGTAAGGAATACTTGGGGGAGCACTCAATTCCATTACCTAACTATTTTGCAGCATGGGCCACTGGCAAGATACCAAATAACCAGGAGGGGTATTGTTGAGGTGACAACAACCTTTCCCAGTAATAGCAACAGTGATACAGCGTTCTTCCAGATGAAACTGGTATTATTAAAGGGAGGTTTATAACCTTGTAATTTCTAGAAGAAAACACAAGAGTCTGGAGACCTGCTCCCTAGTGCCTGATTACCCTCCAGAGACTAGAAGATGGGGCGCTATCTAGACAGGCAGCTCAAGGTGAGGCATTTCAGGCTGGGGTGTGAACTCATGTACTCGCACATGCCTGGAATGCCCCAGCATCTGAAAGAGGAGCCACATTGAAATAGTGACAAGCAATTAAAGCTTCAAAAATTAATGATCTCCTTATGTTCATTTTGTTAGAAATAAGGAACATTTAAAATGATAGAACAACAGAGAGAGAAAATCAAAACAATAATCTAGGATTAAAATCACAGCTGAAGGAGAGATTTCCAAGAAGAAAACATGAAAATGTAGCTCACTTTACAATGCAGCTAGAATTATCTCGGTCTGAGAGTGTATCTTAGAACTGCTATTATCAGTGACAATCTTCATATCTTCCCTCTTTCTGTCTCTCTCTTTTTTTAAGAGAGAGAGAAAGAGAGGGAGAGAAAGAGAGAATCAGTTTTATTTAGTTTTTCACATGGCTTTCGTTGCTCCAACACTTCGTTGTGTACGTGGTGCTGGGGTTCGAACTCACATACTCGTGCATGCCAGGCAAGCGCTGTAATCGCTGAGCCACCGCTCCAGCCCCCATATCTTCTTCTTCTTCTTTTGTTTTTTTTTTTTAAGAGAGAGAGAGAGGAAGAGAAAGAGAAAATCAGGTTTATTTATCTTTTCATCGGGTTTTGCTCCTCTGACACTTAGTAGTGTGTGTAGTACTGGGGTTTGAACTCGTGTACTCGCACATGCCTGGCAAGTGTTCCAAACACTAAGTCACTGCTCCAGCCCCCATATCTTCTTATTAATTTGAAATTGGAGCTATTTTGATGTTGATCTCCACTTCAAATGATACTTAATATCTTTCTTTCAATATTTAAAATCCTATCATCAATAAATGCTAGCCTACCATTTTCTTTTTTATAACCTTTTAAAACTATGTTTTTATTTCATATAAACACATAACAATTATACATATTTATGGAGTACAAGTGACATTTCAATACATGTATGCAATGATTATGTAAACATAATTAGCCTAGCCATTCCCCTCCATACCTTTATTTTTTAATTGTGCCAGACCATGGTTCCCCCCCCACCTTTGGGTTCCCCATGGTTCCATGTTTCACTCTACTTAGGCCCCACATTAACTGGACTTCTCATGGAAGTCGGAGGTTCCCCTTGGATTAGATTCCCCCATACTACCTCCCTCTGGTCATTTTCTAAAGGCTGTTATTTGGGGGAAAATGCAGCTTTGGCTATGAAAAGGCAGAAACCATTGCTGGATGAAATCCAAAGTGCTGCTCTAGAGGCTGAGTCCTGCTGGTGCCACGATGGTGTAAGGCGGCCACCGACTTTAGTGATCGGACTTTCCCTGCTGGGTGGGCTCAAGCCCTGTACCCTGGTCCCACAGTCTCTGAGGAGGGTATTTCCCTGGACAAGGCTGCCCCTCGTTGGCTGGGACAGTGACAGGCAATGCTGATGGGGCACAGAGGAGCCAAGTTGGCTGTCAGCCGTCCAGATGGAGTCACAGGACCCGTGAAGCATCATCGTACACGATGGCAGAAAGGGCATAGACGTCTGAGCCTCAAGGATTTTCCTCTTGGGAACCATGCTTAGCTTCATGTGACCACGCTGCTCCTGAGTCTGTGTCATCTTCCTAACAGCAACACACACGCACTCACTCCTGTTTGGTTTAGATGTTCCTAATCCTTACCCTACTAGATTCCTGATTATAACAATTCTATCAATTTATTTAAATCTTTTAGCCTCTAGTTTAATCATTCAATACCTATTTTGTTTTTTCTTATTCATTTACACAGTTGTTTGGTCTATTTTCCTATTAATACAGTTAATTTAATTTCTTTTATAACTTTGTCTTCTCTTCATTTTCTGTTTTTATTCCCATTCCTTATTTTCTTTTTTTTAAATGTGTTAACATCTTTTTTCAGCCCTCATTATTTTTCAGAATCCCCAGCTAATGTATTATATCTCCCTCTCCTTTAAAATATTTTCATTATCCTCCTAACTGGTTAAATCATGAGCTATGATGTTGACTAGTGCCCCAGAAGGAGAGGTGATGAGTTTTGCCTACATCTTCCTGGCCCTCTAACACAGCCAACCCCTGCCTGTTTAAATTGGAAAGAAAAAAAAGTTAATCAATTCAATAGTAAGCTGTGAGCTTCCCTTTAGAAAGTGCTCCACTTAGTCTCAGGCTCCAAATGAGTGCATGTGTGAATCAGGCCTTGCTTTTTATAGCACTGGGAGAGACATTTTCTCATGAATTGGCTCCGTGTACGTGTACTACACTGCATCGGATCTGGCTCGAACATGTTTTAAGTATGTGAATTTCATTTCATTTATTTACTTTGGAGTGGAAGGAATAATACACAGGATCAAGAGAAGAAATGTAGAGGGCGTTCCCTTCAGTCTTTGACAAACAGGGAAAAGTGGAATTCACTCGAGTCACGTTCTCCTCCATCTGGAAGGTCAGATAGGTGTTTTCTAATTGAGATTGTCTTACCCTCCACGTTCAACATAGAACAAGCTTGTTCATGAGGCCAGGGGAGAATGATGAAAAAGAAGATGTGAATGAAGCTGAAGCAAAACAACAAAATAGATAGAAACGAGGTGGCTGGGATGCAATTACAAACCCCCGCGTCCCACCCGCTCGTACATAATGATTTTTGCAGATGGTAGTTAATGATTCTCAGTTCTGCATTTTTCGTAAGCCCTGGAATTCATCAGATCTGGAAGAAAACATTCAACAATTCCCAGGGAAATTCTGGCCTACCATATTCAGGAAGTTTTGGGAGTCTCCTGAGGAATCCTGTTCTTGTGATAGTCTTGGTCCATTTTGCAAACTTCAGAGTTGAATCAGGGTCAGCTACTATTCATTCACCATTCACTAAGTGCCAGGCACTGTGCAAAACTCTACATCTGGCATGCCACTGAGGTCTAGTGACAGCCAGTCCTGCAGATGTGTTTCTACCTCCTGTCTTCGAGAGCTTTGAAGATCTGTGATCTTAGCCCAAACCCATTCAGCCAGGGGCTGAGCTGGGGCAGGAGTCCAGATCTTGCAATGTTTCAACTATCAATTAACACTGCTCTTCAAATTCCTCAATGTTTATTTAAACTTTGAGAAGAGGAGACATCTGAAATTATATTGTGAAATGTTTTTGAGTTAACCTTCAGTTAATTAGAAGATAAGTGAATGCATTTGGAAACAATTTCTTCTTTATCATTGCTATCATATTCAGCCTCATTTGAATTTAGCAATATGTGGTACCATATCTGCGGGCCAGGGCAGCCTAGACGCTGTAGTACTAATAGCAAAGGATATGGACTTTCCATGACAAAGCTGAAGAGTTACATGCCATCTGATACAGTAAGCGTAAATCGCGCACAGGTTAAATGTCCACACATGTGACTTCTCTGGAGGACCCAGGGCTTGCCTGGTTCAAGCATTCTTAAGGTTCCATCTCTCTTTCCTTGGCCTTTCTCTTGACCTTCTGGTTGTCAGTTCCTTCCTTTCTACTTTAATGGAAATTGCTCAAAATGTGTTATCTAAAAATTTTAAATGTTGGTATATTTCTAATTAAAAGGTCTGAATTCGTATGCAGAATAAAAATATTTTCTTTGTGAAAATATTGGATTCAATGCAAGGTAGTTGATTCTGTTAGCCTTTGTTTTCATGTACATACCAAATTCCAGAACTTTCCTTCCTACATCTCTAAAATAGGAAGGCCTGTCTTTTCTTGAGGCCTTTGTTTCCTCCCATCTGTGTCAACTTCTGCTCGCTCTTCCTCAGCCTCTTTCTGAAGCGATCTTTGATCTCTTACAGCGGATGGTTTCACATGTCTCCACCAGAAAGTTGGTCTTGGAGGCTCTCTGGCAAGTAGTGTAGTTGATTTTCATTTCAACATCATTTGCTGCAGGCTTTCTGTGTGGTAGGCAGCTTGTTCAGTCATGAGGGGGGCATTAGAGGAGAGAAGTCCCCTTTCTCAGGGGCATTACAGCTCCATACCCTAACCTGTATTCCTTCCTGCTTCTCAGTTCTCACACATCCTCCAGAGCAATCTTCCTCTCTCTCATCTCTATGCTCAGTTTCCCTAGGTGAGCCCGAACACGGTAGCTCAGAGCCATGTTTGAATATTCCAAGTGCAGTTCTCCTACCCTATCCCTATGAAATGGGGTTCTGCGTGCAATTCCTTTCTCATGAATATCAGCTCCATCTAGCAGGATCCTGCTTTGGGCTCTCTGGTCAGTGGGCTCTGGTAATTGCTTTAGTTTTCCTCTGTTGAAATCTAAGTGAGATTATTCTCTTTGGTGGAAGGAAGCAGATAATAAAAATTAATATTCCACAGGGGAAAGCATGGCTGTCTTCTGTCTTGTGAGCTGAAGACTTGCTTTGCGATTGAAAAGCAGGCTGTTGGGAGTGAAGGTGGTGGAACCAGATGGGGAGGTTCCAGGCCCGATCGCGTGTAGCTTTGACTGCATCCCGGGTCTCTCAGCTGTCTGGTCCTCACGCTCCTCTTCTGCTCAGTGGGATTCATAATAGTACCTACATGGCATGGTTATGGGGAGGATGAACTGGGACCCTACGTGGGAACCTGGAATAGGTTTAGAAGAGCTCAAATAAAATGCTCAGCAATATTCTCTATCATCAAAAGTAATTCTCCTTTTTTTTTTTGATGGACTCCAAAGAGATTGATTTGAAACTGGAATTGGATTTAAGTTTTGCTATG
Organism: Aplodontia rufa; assembly: GCA_004027875.1. Classification (NCBI taxonomy): domain Eukaryota; kingdom Metazoa; phylum Chordata; class Mammalia; order Rodentia; family Aplodontiidae; genus Aplodontia; species Aplodontia rufa. Next base: position 9,670 of record PVKS010053519.1, read on the forward strand.
GTCCCATGCATGTATCAAGACCCCAAAATGATTATAATACACAAAAAATAACTTCTAATGATTTGGTCTGATATTTCCACTTGGGAAATGGAGACTAGAGAACTAATTCAAGATGGAGAGTTAGGTGCAAAAATATTCATCGCTTTGACTACTCAGAAGAGCAAAAACCACATCTGGATGTAACTTCCACTCAGATGTTAATAGATCAATGTCTTTTCAATATTAGATAAAATTATGTATTAACTTTATATGATTTGAGAATTTCCACAAGTACCCTTGGGATGAGAATCTGTTTATTTTGTTTACTAATATAAAATAATTCATTATTTACTTAGTGGACATTTATCAAAACTATTTTATAATGATATGTCATAGATAAGAAATGCAAATGCTATAACAAGTGGAGAAAAGATAACGAACTTGCTTACGGAATATGTGCTGAATTATGAAAAATAACACACGTAGAAGGAGAGGATTGCGAGTTTACTTGAACACTAAATTCAGTGATAAGTCCAAAACTGTCCCCTGTGGCTTTAGTTAAACTACTGTTTTTCTGCTTTTAGCTTATTAAGTTATAATTTGAATGAAAACATATTTTAAAGACTTGACGTGGATAACGTCAATGTTTTATAATATGCCCTTTCCAAAGTTACATCCAAGGGGAATTTTAATTATTTTAAGACCTTCAGGGAGTTCTAAAAT
>PVKS010053520.1:0-10378 GCA_004027875.1 Aplodontia rufa
CTCTCTGCCCCTGTCTCAGACTCCTAACAGAACTGGGTGCAGCATTTCAGTGGACCTGGAGATCACTGCAAAGAAGAGGCCTGTCCAGCACTCCCTGCTTAAGATGGGTTGCGGAAGAGGAATTCTGACACCTCTCAAAGAAAAGGCACGTGAGTGAGAAAAGTGTCAAGAATGCAGTGCCACAAACAACCCAATGCCAGGAGCAAATATAGAGACTGAGAGGTGAAGTTCATTATTACATGAAGTTGCTGCCTTTGTCCTTGTCAAGCCCTGTAAAGACTGTCCTGGATTTAGATTAGAGACCTTTCCCTGTGTTAACTGAGGCATATTTGGCATGCAACAAACTGCATAGTTTAATTCATTTACATACATCCATAATCATGTGATTATGCTGACAGCATTTTTGTTTGAAAATTTGTAACACTGTGAACGAGGGGGATGTATATATAGAGGGGGAAAATGCACAAAAACTCATACACAGGCGCACACAGAATCATACCACATGGATGCACACAGACACGCAGCACCCCTGTGTATCAAATCCTCCATCAGCCAAGGAAGTTGAGCTGCTTCCAGGAACTAGAGAATGGCCGTTGTCCTTTACCTGGAAAATCAGTTTCTACCACCACACACCAATCCTCATCCACAGCAGGAAGTTTGAATCACCAGGGCTCTGCGCACTAAAGCCAGCAAGGCTGTTCGACCCTTCTCATCATTCTAGACTATCCATCAACAAGTGAGTGAGTCCAGGATCCACACCGTTTACAGTTTCTCTTGGATCCACCTGTACTTGTGAAAATGTGAGGATGAAGCCATGCTGAGTCCTGGGTATACAGACTTTTTTGTTCACCTGGTGACATTAGAAAACCCGATGGAAAGCAGTAAGTCAATTCAAAGGAAATCAGAGGCAAGAACAGAGCAAAGCTGCTCCTGCCAAAAGACACAAGCTCTTCCTATGGGAAGATGCGTATGGCTCAGACCTATTCTGGTTAGTAATTACAAAATTCTTTTGGCAAGAGGGAAAATTGTTGCTGAGAACAAAGCTTGCTACCATCCAGGGTGTAGCTCAAGCTCGTGTTGACATTTATTAATGCTGCCTCTGGTGAGGTCTCAGTTGGCAACTGGAAATTCTCCCACCAAGGAAATTGCATATGGCATCTCTAACACACACATTCAGATGACCCTATCTTCACACAATAGAAAGAGAAAGAAACCAAAAAGCAACACTTCAGTTTGGGACAGTCAAGCTAACTTACCAGAGCATTTGATGGGTCCTCCTGATCCATATTGTCATGAGGAAATGACTCTACCAAATCCTTGGAGGGAGCTAGGAGGACACAGAGTGACTGTCAGTACACAGCTGCTGTAGCTGGTGAATTTTTCAGGAGCATTACTTGATGTGGACCAGGGGTGAGAATGTAAGGCAAAAGGCAAAGAGCAGGAGAGAAATGAGAAGCAGAGCCTTTGGCTTTCCAGCTAAAGGCAAAGTATCTGTGTGAAATGGTCATTCTTAAAAAAGGGGTGAACTTTCCAGTGAATGCTATGCCTCCATGACACAGTCTGAGGTCTCCTGCCCATTCAGCAGCTGAACTAATCTGCCACTATCTTCTTGCTATCTTCCAAGACCATATCTTCCCCTGCATCCACATATGGAGTTACACACACACCATCTTTCATAAGATTTTGTACTCAATGTAAGTAATATTTGTTGGAAGACTGGAATCAATTCTAGGGAATATTCTATGATATTTATTAGCTAACCTTTCTCACAAATAATTTATACAGAAGGTTTGCACATACGGAAATCCTACCGTTGAAAAATAACCACTAGTTATCACATATCTTCCCTATGTAATGAGTGAGTATCTGTTGAATCAGTGGCTGTCCACGCTCGCAGGACCCCTGGCAGGAGGAATCTTGATAGTGCAGTTCAGCATGCGGCGAGTGCTGACACTAACCCAGCTGCGCAGGAGATGTGAATAACGGGGATGGATGTCCGGCTCACGAGCAAGTTGTACTTGGAGTTCCTGGTTGTCATTTGTACCTTGGGGGTGCATGCTAATGAATTTGAGCATATCCAAGGCATGTGGTGATCATGTTATTAAATACAATAAAATAACTCCTTGATTCTTATCTGCTGTGAGTGAAGGGTTCAGGAAAGAGTCCAGCATTACCAGATATTCCCATGTGGAGTCTCGCACCTCTCAGAGTGTGGCATCTGACCAGAACCACAAGGCCTATTGTATTTCTCATTCAGTACTCCCAGGAGGATTGTAGTCAACAGCAATGACCACCATGGCCACCTATGGACAGTGTCTGGGATAGCTGTAGGTTATAATCCCCCTTAGAGAACACAATATGTTGGAACCATCTGGCATGGTGACACATGGCTGAGTGATGAACACAGTTCCAACATTGGAACCCATTCCTGAATTATTCTTGCCTCTTCCACCACAGAGGAAGGAATCTTGATAGTGCAGTTCAGCATGCGGTGAGTGCTGTCACAAGGGCCTGGATCATTTGACTCAAAACTATATCTGGGCAGTGGGGATAGCAAACCAAACTTCAGATTTGGCTGTGGTGAGGGTTGAAGGAACTGATTTTTATAGAGTGTACACTAGTGAGGGAGTTTTTTTTTTTCTCTTTCAGAAAGTTGACACTCATACTGTGCATATGAGAAAATACTTTCTGAGGAAATATACACACCCTCACAATCATTACACACGGGCTCAGAGATACCTCCAAACCATCATACATATCAGCACCACTGAAATCACTCAGCTGCTTCAGGGACCATGGGGAATGGGCAGAATTCTTCAATGGATTATCAGTTTCCTTCACCACACCCCAGCCCTCTTTTCCAACAGGCATCTGGAATCAGGATGGTTTTCCAAACAAAAATAGCCAAGAAAGCCCAACCTTTCTCAGCACTTGGATTTTGACTCAGCATGTGAGGGAGTTGAGAATACATACAGTTTTCATTTGCTGCGGAGTCCACCTGCAGTTACAGAAGGGAAGACACTGTGAGGATCAAATCATGCAGAGTCCTGTGTACACAGGTCTACTGTTCACCGAGCCGACATTAGAATACCGGGTCCCAAAATAAAGCCTACAGGGCACTTGCAGAAAAGACAGGAGCTTTGCATGGGAGATTTGGCAAATCGATTTTGATTGGCACACACAATTCTTGTTTAACCAGGAAAAAGGGCTACTGAGGAAAAGGCTCACTACCAAACAACTCATGCTGCCCCCACTGAACGCCATCTTGAATCCAGCATCAGTTGGCCATAGACCTGGCAATCGACATTCCTTCACAGGGGAAATTGGATAAGTCATTTCTAATGTACATGGCCAGATTTTCATGTCTGAATTTGAATGAAAAGAAAGAAACCAAAAAAATCAATATTAATATCTTAAACAAGGGTCCTTTTCCCTTTGCAATAGATTGGGTCTCATCCTCTGCCTTGTCACATGGAATCACTTTCATTAGGACTTCAGAGTAATATAGGACAAAATAGTGTAACTGTCAGTACATTGGTGTTGCTGAAGAATTACTGAGGGAACGTTTTTGGCGTGGATATGTGGCTAGCGTGGGTAGAGGTGGTTTATTAACAAGCATAGAGTCAATTGCTAATATAACAGGCTCCTTAGCAGGCTGTAGAGGGAGAAGGAATGGAACAGTTGAAATGTAAAACAGACAAAAATGAATGGGAGTACAATAAGAAACAGGTTAATCCACTGTTACAGTGGAAGATTTCAACATCCCTTTCTAAGCACTTAACAGATTCATCAGGATGAAAATAAGTAGAGATAGAGTTGAACTCAGCAGCTCTGTTTTGTGTCAATTTTGTCCCACTGAATATATGTTAAAGCCCCGACACCAGTCCCTCAAAACTTCCCCTTATTTGGAAATAGTCATTATAGGTATAAGCAGTTAAGGTGATATCGTATTGGAACAGGGTGGACTTCTTTTCCAACAATGACTGCTATTCTCATAAGAACAGGAGAAAGATCCAAAGCAACCAACACCAAGAGATGACGAAGGCAGAGATTGAAATGTAGCAGATGCAAGCCAGGAAAACAAAGGTCGCCAGGAAACCTGCAGGAGCTAGAAACAGGCAAGGAAAGATACTTCCCTACAGATTTCAGAGGGAGCATGGTCCTCCCTAAGCCTCCATTAGGGATTCCCAGCCTTCAGAACCCTGAGAATACACTTCTGTTATTTCAAGCTGACCAATCTGGTCCTTGGTCATGGCAGTCCTAGGAAACTGATAAAAGCACTATCAATCAACTAGGCCTAACTGGCATTTGTACATCTCTCAACAGTGAGAGAACACACTTAATTTCTCAAAGTCACTTGAGACATCCCTCAACATAGACCACAATGTGGTCTATAATACATACCTGGATATATGTGAAAGAATAGAAGTCATACAAAAATATGCTCTCACACCAATAGGGAATTGCATTAAAATTCAACAACATGGAGACCTGGAATGTACCCAATATTTGGAGACTTCAAAAAGATGCTATCTTTAGCAGGATTCTAGAGTCTGGGGATGAATTTGAGAGGATTCTGTCCTACCTGTTCAATTATTATTCTAATCTAAAATTGTTCTAAATAGTTTCTATTTGTAAGTATGAAATCCGGCATTGTTATTGCAGGAGGAGATCTATTTCAGCTCATCCTCAACAATCAGTTGAGATATTACTATTAACAGTTCACAAAACTTTAAGTTGTAGATAGATGTTCACTTCTGGAGTTGTAGCAATGCTGATTGAATTTTGTTTGTATCCAAAGAAAGAATATGGTGTGGAACATTTAGAGCTTTCTCTGAACTACGGAACTCTGAATGAAACAGAATTGAAGACAGAACTTTAGGAGTGAATTTCCACTGTACTTTCATTTGACTTCTCTGCAGGGTGTGCACTGTTAGGTGGTCATAGGCAGATTCCTCCGGATCTTGACTTGTGGTAGGCAGTAGGGTATCTTGACCATGAAGCAACTATGTCAGGAGTAGGGAAGACCCTGGGAAATGTAATACAATTGAGACAGCTCTTGACCTCTTTCTGGCAGAAGACCATTGATTAACTATCCATAATTAAAAATTTTTAAAAGAACATGTGATAATTTCACATATTTGGGGTCCATTGCAATGTGTCTGTACATGTATACGTTATACAATGATAATATACCAGCACCTTAAATATTTCTATGTCTTTATGGTGAGAACAATTCCATCATTTGCAACAGCATGGATGGACGTGGAGGAGGACTTTAAGTGAAGTAAGTCAGGAACTGAAGGAAGAATACTTCACAGTCTCACATATGGAACACAAAAAATAGATCTCATAGAAGTGGTGAGTAGAACAGTAGTTACCAGAAGGCGGTCAATGATGTTAAGATGACATAATGTTTTGTGTTCTCTCGCACAGAGACTATAGTTAATAACAATGCAAAATATATTTCAATAGAGTTAGAATAGAGGAATTTGAATGTTCTTAGAGTTCAAACTTTTGATCTCATTTTTCACCACTGGGGCAACAAAGCACCCAAGTCAGAGTTGGGCTTCAAGAAGACAGGGCAGTTTGGTGTGAACTTAACACCAAACAGACTTTATCATGTAGGAAAATGACTTCATAGAAGTGAGATCACATAGAAAGGCAACAGAACAGTGGCCAAGAGCACAGGGCTAGGGCCACATGGCCTGGGTTCAAATCCTACATAGAAGCTGTGCACACCTGAGAAAGTTAAACAGACCCCTCTGTGCCTCATTTCCATGTTTGGAGATGTGGAAATGTCCATCTGGCCTATCTCATGTTAAAAGGCTACCAATAATTAGGCATAGACAAAGTCTTGAAAAGACAGGTGCTTCGTAAGTGCCCTCAAGTGTTCACTCATTAAATGTCTGGAAGAATAAGCTAGACCTTTGAAAGTGGTGGCACACAGGCATGGCTGCATAGCAGTGGAGGATGGAAGTCTGTTCTTTATCCTTCACATGGGAGTAATCTTTGAAGCTCAAGGAGAGAGACAGACAGAGCAGGGACTCTAACCCAAAATTTGGGGAACTGAAATCTGGAGATTTTACATGACTTGCTCAGAGTCACAACAGTGATGAGTAATGGATCTGGGACAGGAGTGTAATTGTTCTCCTAGGGACAGAGATCCCTGAGCACCTGAGTCCTCTGGATGATGTCATAGAACCATGAAGCACAAGTCTTCTCACTCTTTCTCAAATCCTCCTGCCCCAAGATTTCCTGAGGAAGACTAATATCTGGGAAGATTTAACTGAGCCACGAGAAGGGCTGAAACTATAGCCCAGTCTCCTGCCTCTAGATTTTAATCTCTTTCTAGTAATCACCTCTGAATAAGCAGTTAATGTTAATTACTGGAGCAAATAGGCCTGCTGAGTTGGTGCTTTTGTGGCTCAGTGTATGAAGCTGACATGACACCTTCAGACCAGTGCTCTTAGGCACTGTCTGAGCAGCTGCACTGCTACCTGGCTAAGAACATGCACGTTCCTGCTCACGTACTTCCTTATTCCTCCCTAGATCCTGCAGGGATATGGACAGAGTCTTATCTGCCTTACAGAGACCCAACCCTAGCCACAGCCTGTGATTTTTCATTTTGGACCAACGAGGCCCTGAATTCCCTCCATCACCAAATGTCTACCCCACTTACCTCATGATGCTGTCCCTTGTCACTGCTGTCTCAGGAACTCCCAACAAGCGGGGATCTGTATTCCTCAACCGCATGAACATTTCACCCTGAAATATGTTTTTTTTTTCTTTTCTAAAAATGTCTGGATTTGGACATTTCTAGGATTTATTTTGGATTTTGACATCTACATTTAGAAACTTGGCCACTAATTATCTTGCATGAGATGTTGATTGCTATATGTAGTTTCAAGGTTCTCCTGGTTTGATGAAAAAAGTGTGGGTGTGCTCCCCTGAACCTATTCTCTTGAAGAGTGTGTATGCAACTGAAATCAGTAAATGCACGTTTTTCTAAACTTAGGAAGCTATTTAAGGTAACCACCTTGAGGGAAAAATCAAAAATACAAAAGGATTACTAAAACAAAGCCATAAAGCACATTTGAAAATCAACAGAGAAATTGGGGTGGTGGGGAATGAGAATAAGAAGAGGAGACTATGCTGAATAAGAGTTAACCGGTACATTTGAAGACACAGCCTTCAGAAGCACGACAGTGACATACCTCTACAGCAGCAATTTAGGTTTCCCATTTTGAAGGACTCTAGGCAAGAACCTAAGTCACAGTTCCTCCTAAGTATGAACCTCTCTCTCACCTCAAGATTGACAGAATGCAAAGTAAGATGCGCATCCTCACATCGCATGGCAACGGGTCCTCCTGGAATTTTCAAGAGTGGGCACATGCCACGCTATCAGATACTGCTGTTCTGCTGTCTAGACAAGTGTATTTTACAATGCCAGGGTAAAGGCGCACATTTTGTTTGAAAAACTTTATCCCAGACACATTTTGATGCTCTATTTAGGAAAACAAGCTAAATGAGAAAAAGTTACCTCCTTCCACAAATATTTTCATTGATCATAAAAGCCCGTGGTAAAAGAGAACTAAATCTAAACATTGAGACCGAAAAGCGAATCCATTCCCGACCTCCAGACATTTCTAGATAGAAAAAAATTATACCATGTTACAGATTAGGCTTTAAAAAACATACAAAGAAAGATTGTTTGATATGGGATACATTTTCAGGTGGGGGGAACAGTATGATTTCATCCCACATATCTGAAATGGGTAAACACCTTTCTCATAAATCTGGCACAAGTTGATCCAATCACTTGAATTGATGTTGCCCTGCCGACAAATCAGCCCTTCTGCTCAAGACCTGACTCCTAAGTCATCTCATCATCTGAAAAGTCACGGTTGAAGAGGACCAAAATCAGGTCTTCATAAAAGGAGCTACACACCCCCAGAGGTTCATGATCATGAGAAGGGACCACATGATGCTGCACCTGGCTCCAGGAAATTTTTTTGTTCCCTGTCTGTCACATTTTACAGAAAGGGGCGGTGAGGCATGGCAAAGTTCATTCACTTGTTCCAGGTCCCAAGTCAAGAGTGGAACCAGAATATGCTCCTTCCCCACAGCCTCTGTCCTCAGCAGCCTCTCTGCCCACTCAACTGGCAGTGCCAAGCAGCTTGCGGCCTTATTCCCAGACTAAGACCTCAGCACAGGAGATGAGTGTGCGTTGGGGGTCCCAGCAGACCTGACAGGTTGTAATAGTTGGATTAGGCATGGATTTCTGCTCCAAAGAATTGGGGATGTCAGCAATCCAAAACTCTAGTTATGGAAGTATCTCATATCCAATGATGCCTAGGCTAATTTGGTGTAGATGGCCCCATATTGTTTAACTGGTGTTTCTTAGAGGAGGGAGGCTGAGTTCATCATTAGTTTACAATGAGCATCTTCTCATTATCTAATCACCTTCCAGTCAAGCCTGTTTCCTTGGAAGAACCTGGAATGCTGCACTAATTAAAGCTGGGGGGCCTTAAGGTGCTTTTGCATCACACCTCCTTAGGGAAGAGGTGGCCCCAACTAGGAGGGGGCAGCTCAGGTAAGCAAGGGGTGAGTGTACCCTTTACACCATCCCTTGCAGTCCCAACCGCATGCCCTAGGAACACTGAGTGGGGGTGGCAAAAGGGAGAACCTGGGGGTTTTGGGGGGTGTGGAGCCAGTTGAATTGATATATCAGCAGATGTGGGGAGGAGGAGGATGGGAATTCCTCAGCCCCATCTGCTAAAAGAGACCAAAGTGAGAAGCCTGAGGTTTCCTTCTTTATTTTTCCCAGCTGTGCCAGACACTATACTAGGAGGTGGGCAGTGAGTTTTCCTGTTCATCCTCCCATGGTCAGGGGTCAAGCTTGGGACCTCCAGGCCCTACCTGCAGTGACAACCCTTAGTGCCAGAAGTAGGAGGGGAATTTGCCATTGTGAGGCCTCAAATATAAAACTGCCCTTGGCTTGCATTGTACATCTCACCCACCCCACCTGTACCCAACACACCCCCACACACAGTGTATGAGGGGATGGTGGTTTAAAAACAATTAACACTTTATTCAAAATAACAGTGCTAGCTTTCTGTCACTGTGACAAAAAATACCTGAGAACTTCAACATTTGTATACCTGCTATTTTTCTGTAAGTTATTCAATTGTTTGCCTTAAAAATTAAAGAAGCTGTGTTGTTGGTTTTCATTCCAGTGCTCATTACTAACTACCATATAACAACCACAGATTAATCTCTTCTTCTTTCTGGACTTCATTTTCCAGATACGTAATGAAAGCTGTGACCACTGGGTTGGGGTGGGTTTTAAGGGAGATCATCCCTCTGTGAACGTCGTCTTCTGTGACTTAGAGTGAGCTCTTGGAGGGCAGGAATGTGTCCCACTTCTTCTACCCCACCATTTTTAGGGCCTCATTCAGCGCCAGGCACACAGTAGGAGCGCAGATGGCTGAAGGAACTGAATCCCCATTTCTGCAGTTTGGTTGCAGGCACACAGAGCCAGCGCCAGCCCCCAGAACGCCCTGCCCAGCCTGGCCACCCTCATGTGTTTTTCCATCTCATTTTCTGACTAGGTGGAGGGAGAGCACAGACCAGCTGTGGCCTTTTGTGGGGAACTTGGAGGAGGCTCCTGGCAGCTGCTCCTCCAGGAAAGAGCCCTGGAGGCTGGGGAGGAAGGAAGAAGGGAGGGGCTTCTCTGGGGAGACTGGAAGCCCCTCCAATGTGGCTCCAGCAGCCCAAGGGAGCCAAGTCACTCTGGAGAGCAGGACTCAGGCCCCCAGCGCTGCCTCCAGCTGTGTGACTGTGGTGTGTCACTGCACCTCTCTGAGCAATGCTTCCTGTCCAGCAGGGCTGTTGATAACCCTGGTGGCCACAGGCTTGTTGGAAAGCAGGTGAAGCCTGCAGCATACAGTAAGTGCTCCATAAATGTCCTAGTCACTTCTGCCCCTCAGAGAGGTTGCAGGATAGCATCTGCCTTCTACACATGGAGAGACTGAGGCCCAGAGAGAGGCGGTGGCTAGTCCAGGGTCGCAGAGCCTGTATCTTGCTGGTTCCAGCTGGGCTCTAGCCCTCTCCCTGCCTGAGCCCTGACAGCCACCAGGGCTGGGCTTTGGGCAGACCAGGCAGGGGAGTCTGGTCGGCTGAGGGTGGGATGGGGAGCCCTGGAGGAGGCTTCACCAGCGACAGCCCCTTTGCTCAGGGCCTCCTGGCTGCCAAGCGCTTTCCAGGGTTTCTCCCTAAATCCTGAAAATGCGTGAAAGCAGTAGCACTCTTGCCTCCGTTTTAAACACGAGGAAACTGAGGCTCAGAGAGGTGAAGCCACTTGCTCATTGGAGCA
>PVKS010053521.1:0-10378 GCA_004027875.1 Aplodontia rufa
GCAGGTGTGTGCATGTGTTTGCAGATGTGTGCAGCCCCTAGTTTGCACCCTCCCCACAACACAACAGATACACTCATTTATCTCAGAGAGGAACCTAACTCAGTCGAGTTGGTATTGTGTCACGATACTTGTCAGTCATCTGAGTCTTCAATTCCAGGTAAAGGTCAGGAAGTGCAAGGTTTGTGCAGGGATGTTCTGGGCCTTGGGGTGGAAATCTGAGCTAGAATTTTAAATCCGTCTCAGCAAGGTTAGACTCAAAAGATTCAACTTAAAGGAGCAAAGGGTGCTTTCCTGTTAGAAAAAAAGAATCACATTTAATCTCTGCTAAACACTTCTGCCAGAGTGTCTCTGAAGCACCTGTCCAGGTGTGTATAAGTGTGTGTTAACTGGTCCCACTGACTATGCACTGCAGAGGGAGGCACTTTCCTCTCTGTCCTATGGACCTGCTCCACCTGCTACTCAGAGGGGAGTGTAACACTGAACATGTTGTTGAGGCTTTGTAGAGGGCAGAGCTGACTCCACACTGGGTCCTGTACTTAGGAAGGGCTCTGTGCATGTAAGCTGCTACATGGAAACATTCTCAGTAATCTAATCACAGGGGCTCTGCATTTTTGTCTTGCATTAGGCAATACTAATTATGTAGCAGATCGGTTGAAAAGCATTTCTGAAAAAAATAATGGCTAAAAATACCAAATACAAATTAGCTGTGTGATCCTGAAGCAGTTATTTTGCCTCTCTGATCCTCGAATAGGCTAGAATTCAGTGGTTCTCCGCTCTGGCCACACTTTTAAATCAACCGCGGAGCTTTGAAGAACTGTGGATGTACTAGAACCCTTCGGGAAAGAGGTCCAGAATCAGCCCTGCTTTGAAGTTCCCTGTGGAATTCTGTAGACGATTCTGAGGCACCGTTGGGTCAGGTCTGAAGTCCAGGCCTAGGTGATTGCTAAGGTCTTTCTAAGCTCCATATTTTTGTGTGTGATCATGTGTTTATTTCCTTTAGCACTTGTAAAAATTCACCAGACTGCTTCATTCTAGTCCACAACATGATCATGCTTCCTTGAATTTAAAACTAGAGTTTAAATTTGTTATTGTCTAGTAAAACTGACTCTCCAGGAGGACGAGTCAATTTTAATTTAGCTCATGGCTTTGCGCCCTCTGCTGTGTGCGCAGCCCACTTGGAGAATCTCTGGACAGGACAAACCGTGGTCTTTTAGGACCCTGACTTCTTTACTTTTATTCACATCTATGGTCTGTCTCCCAAAGATCTTCCCACAGGCAGGCCTGTCCATGTGAGAAATGAATTCTTTGACTTGTGCATCCCGCCCTGCCAACAGCACTAACTCTCAGTCTGTGAGGAAGTTCAAGGTCTACCCCAGACAGGTCAAACAGGGACTTATTTAAGTTCAAAGGACAAAATTTGAGTTCTCAGCTGCCTGGTCAACTTGGAAAACATCAATAATGTTGAATGGCTGTTACTGACCTCTACTCTGGAATTACTCTACACAAAATCAGAGCTAAAGCACGTTCCCCGTACACATCCCTTGTGCTCTGAGGGAACCTCCAAATGTCTAACGTGCCCACCTCTACTCTACCCACCTAGCCAGGCCTGCCCTCCAGAGGGTTAGTACCTTATGTGCCCCAAGCCTTGTTCTCCCACATAGCTGCCTCTGGAAGAGGATTTTTATAAACGAATTCTCACTTGAGTTGGAATTTTATTGTATGGAAAGGAAGGGGGACACCTAGGATGGCATCTCCTTAATCCAAAGGAATGTGACTGTAAGGTGGAATTTCAGGCATGAGTGGTAAGCAAGGAGGGGTCTATTTAGAACTAGAGCAGCCTTCTGGGACCCCCTCAAATAACACAGCCTCCTCAGACAGCTGGTCATGTTTATCATTTCAGCAACGAACAGTGCTGTGGGCAAGCTTGCAAAGGCATGTATTAAAAAATCAACCAACCAAATAAACAATCAAAAACCCAAGGATGTCATTAGAATTCCAATTCACATTGCTCAAAGCCACAAAGATGAATTAAGGATGCTCAGCAAAAGCTGGCAGATTAACAAGGAATTCAACATGAGTTCCGCGAATAACACAAAGGACAGGCTTCAGGTTTCCCAGGAACACCTGGGCCCAAGAGGCACACTGAGTGAGATATGCAAGATTTCAGGGGAGAGGTGAACCAGGGTGCCCCTGCCAGGAGGAGTGGGTTCTAAAATGTAGCCCAGATCCTGGTCTATAGCTATATCCACCTGCGAGACAGTGTGCCCCTCTGAATCAGGGCAGGTCATTTTGCAATCAGTCTCAGGAGAGCTCTCTGCTAATTTTCACAAAGATCCCTTATATACCAGCAGTGATCCTGAATCCATCCTCCTTAATAGGTGGTCTCTCAGGAGAACGTTTCACAGGCTTCCCCGTGTGTTGGGCCCCCAGTTACCAGCTGATTCATATCTGGAACAGACAGAAAGAAATGGCCTCTCTTTCTCGCAAGGACCAGCCTGTAATTTAGGAACACTAAGAAATCCAAGTTGAGGGTTAAGAGGCGATCTCTTGGAACCCGGAAGCCAAGGAAGTGGCCTCTTTCATTTTGCTAATTTAATGTGAAAGGGAAATAGGCTCCTTTGCAACCTTGACAGCTAACGTTCTGGGGAGGTGTCTTACGCAGGACATAAAACGGAGACGTGAATCGATGAGGCTCATTAATATTCATAGACAGCAGATTAAGGTTGGTGGAAAAAAAATATGTATGAAACAGAGGTATTGTCTTCCTCTCACCAAAAGGATTTTGTTTAGAGAGGACAGACTTGGGTGACAGGGCTATGACAGATCAGCTATAAATGTACAGATTTCTCGGTTTATCTCCCAAGGAAAAGAATCTGAAGCCTTTGCAAACAGAGGACTTCCCCGCTGAGCACAGTGAGTTCTTGGGCACCTTGTGCCAGTAGGTATAATGAGGTGTCTCGAACGTGAGCTGCCGAAACCACGCGTGATGGAAAGCCCAGGAAAGGAAATGAAGCGATGGGCCGAGAGTGCTTAGTAACAAAGGAACGGGCTGGGGGCCAATGGACTTCACAGATACCAGAGAGAGGTGAGGGAAGGGGGGTCTTTTTTAATTTATGCACGCGGGGGTTGGGGATAGCATACCACTGGATAATGTAATAAATATGTAATTTACAATTTATTTCTCGCATTACATATGCATTGACTGTGCTGCTTGAGAAACCTTTGTGCTATTTCTGACTGTCGTTGGTATGTGCCATTTTACAGTTCATAAAGATGAGGGTGAGAGGCGACGAGCTGAGAAGTCCGCTCAGATCCTCATGTGAACTCTGCTAGGGATGTTTTCTGCTTACCCTGTGAGGATTTATTGCTGCCCCCTTATCTCCACGAACCCTCTACTCCTTCATCTTCCAGACCCTTAATAGGCTTGTGGAAATAAGATCCTGTGATTTGCTGAATTGTTAAAGTGAGAGATGAAAATTATTTTAGAATTAAGCAATTAGAAAGACAGGGAGGACCGTAGAACAGACCTTGAGTTGTTCTGCAGGCCACACAAACCCCGTGGGTATTTAAAAAGAAGTGTTCTGTTTTACCACACTTCACAAAATCCAGTAGGCTGTGCACAGGCCCAACCCATGATAGTTCAGTTGGTCACTGTAATGTCATAAAGATGACTGGACAAGGGAGGGGGGCATCTCATTGAAGATTATCTACCTGAAAGGCTTTAATGAGCTACTATATCCAAACTGGGTTTTGTTTATTTAGATATAAATAGAATTGAAAAACACGTGGTCAGGACTTTGAGGACAGGTCACTTTGAACTGAGTCTAAGCAAAGCTTTATGCAAAACAACACAACAGGGGCCAACTGGAAGGCCCAAAGTTTGAAAGCTGGGAGAACCCTTCACCATTATCTACCCTCATCTCTTCATTTTGATTTGTTGCTAGATAGTGTGGAAACTAAGAAGGAAAAGGGACTTGGTTGGAATGGGCATCCACAGCATGGAACATTATTCAGCCATGAAAAGGAATAAAGAGCTGACCCCTGCTACAATAAGGGAGAACCTGGAAGACATTAAGTGAGAGAAGACAAACAAAAAGGCCACATATTATATGGCTCTATAAAAAATGTCTAGAATAGGTAAATCTATACAGAGAGAAAGCAGATTTGGTTGTCAGGGACCAAGAGAGGGGAAATGGTAGTGACTGCTAACAGGTATGGGGCTTCTAATAAATTGTATACTTTAAAAATGGTAAATTTTATGATACATGAATTTTATCTCAATTTTTGAAATTGAAAAAAAAAGTAACACAAAGGAGATTTGACTAAAGATGTTTAGCCAGTTCCATTACCCAGGCCTCTTCAACCGAAGGGGCCACTCTTTCAATCCAGAGGGCTTCTTCTGAGAACAGTGCTTCTAATGTATAAAATAACACACATGGGTTTTTCAAAGAAAATCTATCATGTTAAAATACAGTTATCAAAATACTTTTCAAAAAATAAATTAGTGATAGGTGCTTCCATAATAGCACCTTAAATACCAGCAACTAGGGGCTGAAGTGGTGGCTTGGCAGTTACGGTGCTTGCCTGGCATGCACAAGTACACAGGTTCAAACCCCAGCACCCACGTACACAACTAAGTATCAGAGCAAAGAAGGCCATGTAAAAAAAACTCAATAAAAAAATTGATTCTGTCTCTCTCTCTCTCACTGTCCTTCTCTCTCTAAAAAAAAAAAAAAATACCAGCAACTAGCAGCCCAGCTAAGAGCTACTGCCGTTTCAAAGCTCTGATGTGGGTATGTGACTCTGTAGGATGCTGAAACCTGTGATGGCTATTAATAAATTCACAGATGCTGTTAGGAATGGTTTGTAGCTGGCACTCATGACTGAAGGAAATACAAAATTTCAATTCGAAGTCAGTGGAAATGATAGTACGTATTTTCACATCCAAGATCACAGACCCTCCAGTTCTACATATGGTCCACTTAGGGGATCATGGGCCCCAGGGGAAAGCCAGCACATTGTACCGCTCTGGAAGGTGTCCTGGAAAAAGTCCCAAGGCCTCCAAGTATATGATAAATTGTATGAGTCCATAAGTTAGGGTGGTTTCCAATCTCAACAGCTAATGAGCAGCAACGTAACACCCAAGTACAAATGTCACCGTCCTGTGAAGGGCACGCAGTGAACTGCCCTAGTTAGGAGGTAGACAAGACCCCCCAGTGCAATCCGGATCTGGGTTGGTGTCAACTCAATCCGGTTATGGGGAATGCTGGATTGCTTCTGGAGAAGAGTTTGCGGTTCTTCCTCTGCTGGGGAGCAGTGGCGCCTTCCGCCATAGGGTTGCTGAGGATAGATGTCTGCTCAGGAGCCTGGATGGAAGCACTGCTCCCCTGATGGAGCTAATTCCCAGCTCTAAATGCTGAGCTCTTCTTTATGGACGTGCAGTCCATTGCTTAATTGTGGTCAGCAGGTGTCTTGGTTTAGGCAATCCAGGCCAGGTGGGTAAATATTCCCCCAATTATGTGCTGTTGACACGTTATGCAGCCGATTCATATGGCTTTTCCTTAAAACAAGATCCTATTTATTAACGTTACAGTAGGCTACCGGTGAAATGCAGTTTATCAGGAAGCTAGTACGTGGAGAAAAGTAACAACACGCAGGATTATCTTTGAACAGTGACACCTTCTTGTTTAAAATACTGCCCAGCTCTGCTGTTTAATTTACTGAAGCCCTGCAGGTGCTCTTGGAACTAACTGAAATTCCCTGGGAAGCTTCCAGACACCACCCACATCCTAGGTTTTGATCTGCTCAGAACCACAGGAAAATTGCTTCCCTCCCCTCCAAGCCCTGTGGCTTACACTCCGTGGTCGCAGGGGGTTGCAGCTTATTGCAAAGTCGGTCTTCAGGTATCTCACAGGTAGCTGCCCTCTACTCTTGGGCTGACTTTGGTCATTGCTTTGAATCAGTTAGCAAAACGACAACATCCTGACCCAGACCAGGAAGGTGCTAAGCACTCCTGGATTTTTTCCAATTTGTCCTCCTCGGTGCATGACACACAGGAAGCAAATGTGACATATATGATCTGTGTGTACATAAATACCTAACTGATCATATACTCCGTATGTATATCTGCACATGTACAGGAATCACGCATGTGTGTATCCACATAGACTCGCTCTTCCTTCACCGTGCAAAACAGGAAGCTGAAGAGCATTCGTGGAGCTCGCATCTGGCAGGCAATAGCTCCAGTTCCCTGATCCGCAGATGACTTGGATAACTTGGCCCTCAGGCTTCTACTTTATCTTTCTTCAAGCCTCCATTCTTTTAACAGTCTTTTTTGTTTATTTGTTTTGTTTTGTGTTTTTTTGGGCAGTGAAGTTTATTCGTGATGCTTGCAAAGCCTGAAATGATTGTGTGTGTGTGGTTTTCTGTTGTTGGTTGTTTTGTTGTTTTGTTTTGGTGCTTCCCACTTGTGAGTCTGAAGTTCCCTTGGTTTTTGAAGCTTCCCTTAACGTTCCAACACCTCATCACCTCATGGATGCAGGAGGTGGGGGGAGATGGTGCAGGGGTGGGGGCAACTTCCCTCCTCTGTCACCCAGAGCAGACTTCACTGAACGCAGCGCTCTTTCCAGCCATCTTGCCTCAGCGTCCTGCTAAACACAGTGAGCCAATAGATTGGACACGTGAGACAAAACTTGTTTACCAGCTCTGCCTTAAACCCTTGGCAATGAACAGTGAAGGAGGCAACTGACAGACAGCTGGCTCCTGGTGCAATGAATGTCCCTGTCGTCCCCTGCCTCCTCTCCGTCCCCAACCCAGCTAACACTGTAGGGCCAATATGTGTTCTGAAGCAACCAAGTTTGAAGATGCTGTAGAAGATCTTCTCTTAGGACACCACGAAATGTTCACACTGTCCATTAATGCACGTGGGAGTAGCTGGTGGTTAGGGATCCCTGGGGGAAGAGAAGCCAGGAGAAATGGTGGATGCCCTGCACATCCCCCACGGGGCTCCCCTAGCATGTCAACCAGGTCCCAATGTGCTGGCCCATCCGCTGGCCCTCCTGCTCACTGCATGGCCTCCTGGCCCTGCAGTGGTTACACTGTCTAGCCCCACTGTCCTGGCAGAGTCGGCTCTCCCACTGTCCCCTACACCTCCAGCCTTCTCTTCCTTCGCACTGCCTTGGTCCAATAGCTTCAGGTGCCTTCGTTCTTGAGTATAATCAGCCTCATTTTAACCATTAGCATTTTATTATACTGCCCCACTGTAACCAAACTCCCTCTTCCCTCCGCTCTTCTTCCATCTCTCCGAAGAGCACTGCTGCTCGGTTCAGCTACCGGAAGGTGCTTTCTTGCTTAGTGGAGGTATCCATTTATAGTTTTCAATGCAAAAATTCAGATCCCCTTTGTCACAGGCTGGCTCTTCTGGACCCAGACTTTTCCGTCCAATTCGAGCACATGTCATTGTATCACCCCCTGGCCCAGAAAACCCTCGACTGTCAGGCATTTAAGGCAGCAAAAGAGCAGCCCTGCTGGCTGAAAGCAAAGAGGCTTTGGGGTCAGCCCCATAAGCTAATGCTGGTCACTCCAGGGACTGTGTATACTCTGCATGGAAATCTTCCCTCTCAAAATGGAAGTGTAAGGGATCCACCTTCCTTTCTCGGCTTTCACTCAGCCAAGGAGGGCCTCTGAGAGGTGAATTTCTACCCTTGGTGAAATCTTGTGGACACCATTTAGCCTGGGGCCTCCTGAGTGTCCCAGCCAGCAAGCTGCACTTGAGAATCTGTGAATCTGTCCCTGGGGTATAGGAAATTTAGCAGGGTGCAATGCACAGGGTGCCACCTAACTCTTCCCTGTCCCTGGCAGCCCAGAGAAGTGACGTGAGCTCAAAACAACTATGCAAAAGGATGCTGCGTGACCCCAGGTACAGCTTCTAGCAAAAGCTGCAGCAGAATCTCAAGGTCCCGGCTGTTAAGAAAAACAGGGATGTCCTCAACATCCCCATTTCCTCAGTATCCAAATTTTCACGGTGGCTTTCCCATGGCTACTCTTCCAACAAGGTGAGGACCTGTTGGGAGATTTGAAGGGCCTTGGATTTCATATGGGAAGACCTGGGTTGAGTCGTGGCTCCTGCACTTGCTGACAGTGTGACTTTGACCGAGTCGTGAGTGCAGCCATCCTGCAATGGAGACACGAACCCAATCATGTGCTGTCATTGGCACTACAAAAATTGGGAACGCTGCCTTTCTGTCCTTACCTCAACAGCCCGCATTCCTCCCAGTGGAGCCCTTCTTCCCCCGGCGCTCCTGCCTTGCTGTTCTCAGCATTATCGGGGGCCACCCATGGCCCCTGAGCAGGGTGCTCAGTGGGGTGAGCAGGGTGCGGGGAGTTCTCTATGCCTCCATCTCGTCCATGCAGATGGATAAGGCAGCTGAAATTAATGGCATTCCAAGCCACTGCAGTGCTCATCTGCTTAACAATCCAATTTCTAGGACATTTTAGAAGTTGTTAGCTGACTGCCAAAAATGAGGATCATTAAAAATAGATTCACAGCTGTTCAGGAAGCCAGAGATATAATTTTACCTTCATTATGCCTTATTGCAGATGTTATTGATTTAATCTCATTGCGTTTTACTGTGTAATATCAATTCGCACTGTCTTTGACTTGGAAATCAGAAACTGTATTTATTCTTCTTGTTCGTATAGCAGAAGACAGGCTTAGACTGACAGCAAAAGGAGCAGGCATTGGGCACCGTTTGGGCAAGGCCCGACGTGTGACACACACAAGTGGCTTAGCAAAGCCTCGTGGGAGAAAAGTCATTTAAAAAGGGGCCGCTGCCTCTTGTAAGATTGTTTCTAGGATCATAAGTGGTTCTAATAAATGAATAAAAACTTACCGATGTGGCTTGCGCATCACCAAGGAAATTGGTTCAATGAATCCTTCACTTTGCTTCCTGAAAAATTCACAGTGAAAATCACTAAAACAGAATTTAATCCAAAATCATTTAGAATGCTTTCGGCTATTGTTCTGCAAGAAGTGTTTCTCAGAACTTTTGTTTTGAGATGCTCCAGGTCTTAATATATATATATATATAAAAAGATTTTGGGGCTGGAGCGGTGGCTCAGCAGTTTCGGCGCTTGCCTGGCAAGCACGAGGACCCAGGTTCAAACCCCAGCACCACGTACACAACTAAGTGTTGGAGCAACTAAGGCCATGTGAAAAACTAAATAAAGTTGTTTCTCTCTTTCTCTGTCTCTCTCACTGTCCCTCTCTCTTAAAAAAAAAAAAACAAAGATTTTGAACTCAAAATGTTTGGGAAGCCATATATAATAAATTCCCTTTTTAAGGAGTTGTAATATGTGGTAGCATATACAAAGCTTTGGGTATCAAACAAATTTGGTTGACTTTGTTACATCCAGCATTTCAAAATGAATCTGAGGCAAAAAAATCAATTTGTTCTCCCCTTCTGTTAGCATCCCTCAGAGCCAGTGTGCCAAGGACTGCCCTTTGGGAATCATTGGTTTAAGACAGTCTAGAAGAAGGAAGACCAGCTCCTGGCTAGGGGGCTCCCAGGGCTTTGTCCACTGCTGCTGATGCCCTGCCTTGAATCTGCATGAACTGTTCTTGAATTACGAAGATCTGGTGAGGGAACTTTTACCCCTGAGTGACTGCTGCTGCACCCCAACCCAACACATTCCCTGTTTCACTGCCTCAGTTTCCAAACTTAGATTCTATTCCACCCGCTTTCAATCTCCTGCTCCCCCACATTCACCACCGGGTCCCTGAAGATCTGGGGCTGTGCCTGTCACGTCAGCAACAAGTGCAGCTGGTCTCAGAGAAGACTGCCATGTTTCCACTGGTTTCAGCCTACATGACGTTAGGTGTACAGTTCTGCCATTTTTGTACCATTTTTCTGACATTAAATATGCTTTGTAGTTTTCAGCAAGTTACTTAGCTGCTCTGTCTTTGTGCCAGTTTGGCAAAGCATGAATAAAAGTGTGCAGCTGTTTCTGTTAGAAAAGAGTCCTGTAGCCAGTTGTGTCTGCGCATGTCTGTGATCCCAGCGGCTCAGGAGGCTGAGGCAGGAGGATCACAAGTTCAAAGCCAGCCTCAGCAACTTAGCAAGGCCCTAAGCAACTTATTGAGACCCTGTCTCAAAATTAGTATATATATATATATATATATATATATATATATATATATATATATATAGTTTGGGATGTAGCTCAGTGGTTAGGTACCCATGGGTTCAATCCCTGGTACAAAAAAAAAAGAAAAGAAAAGAAAGAAAGAAGAAAGAAAAAAAGAAAGAAAGAAAGAAAAATGACCGATAGCACAACTTGAAAGGACTCCATACGCACTTCTTAATAAGCTCGCATTGGA
>PVKS010053522.1:0-10378 GCA_004027875.1 Aplodontia rufa
ATCATAAAATTGTCTACAATATTCTCTGTTTAAATGTTTGTAAAATCATTAGTAATGTTTCATTTTTTATCCCAATGTAACTAATTTGTGCTTTCAATTTTTTCTGAATTAGTCTTACTAGAAGTACATCTATTTTATGACTTTGCTGATTATTTTGTTTGTTTTCTAGTTTATCAATTTCTGCTCTTATTTTTCCTAATTCTCTTTATAAATTGTCTTTGGTTTTATTTATAATTCTTTTTTTAAAAAAGAAAGAGGGACAGTGTGTGTGTGTGTGTGTATGTGTGTGTATGGGTGTGAGAGAGAGAAAGAGACAGACAGACAGAATCATTTTTTTATTTAGTTATTTATGTGGCTTTCGTTCCTCTGACACTTAGTCGTGTACGTGGTGCTGGGATTTGAACCTGTGTACTCACACATGCCAGGCAGGCATCTTAACTGCCAAGCCACCACTCCAGCCCCTTATTTGCTATTCTTTAAATAGCATTTTGAGATGAAATCTTGAGAAACATCGTTGATTTTATTTTCTAATATGTGCTATGGTAGCTATAAAATGTCCAGTTTGGAATTTTTCTGGATATTATTTTGTTAATTGTTTCTGGTTTAATTTCATTCTGATAAGAGAACATATTTAGAAGTTCAAGGATTACAATCCTTGTAAATATATTAAGACCTTCTTTATGGCCCAGAAATTATTCTTTGTGGACTTAAAAAGAACTGCCATTCTCCTTATTGCTTGTAATGACTTAGAAAGCAATTAGACCACTTTTTAAAATATTAACATTCAAAGTTTTTATATCTTTACTATTATTTTTTCTTATTTCATCAATTACTGAAAAATGAGAACATCTCTTACTACAATTCAAATTTTTTTGTTTCTCCTATATGATTTTCCTGGGTATATTTTAACTTTGTTAATAAATTTACATGAATTTAGAATAAGTTCCTATTAATATTAGCCTCTTATTATTTCTACTAATAGGTCCAGCCTTCCAATACACCTTGTCTCAGAGCACTACAGAGTGCATTTGGTCATTATATACATAGTGTGTCTTTTTTTTTGCTCTTTTTATTTTCAGCACGCGTCCTTGAATTTATAGCATGTCCATTGTAAACAGTAGTTGGTTGAATTTAGTTTCGATTTGTTTTGTTTCTCTCTACTCTAATAAACTTTGCTCTTTTATTGGAATGTTTAACCCAGTTGCACCCTTGACGCTGCTACTGACGGTGGATTCAAGTCCAATATCTCACCTTTACATCTCTTCCATCTCTTTAGTTGATTATGCTGTTTCCGGCCTATGTTGAATTAACAAATTGTCTTTTGGTTTCATTTTTCTTGTCTTCCACTATTTGCTTTTTTATTCTTGTGTCCTTTTTAGTGACTATGTCAGGGACATCAAGTGCAAAGCTGACTCACAACAAAATTAATTTTGTGATTTTACTTCTTTCTGAACAATGCAAATGTACCTAGTCAACACAATTCCCATCCCCTCTGTCCTCTGAGCTAAGTATATTTTAATCACAACATAGTGGTAAACTCCACAAACCCTATTGTTTTACGATTTACACTCTCAGTGTTCCTTTACACCCGTGCACACACTCGCCATCTTCAGCATTCCTTTGTCTTCCTGCATTCCCTGCTTCCATCTGGAATCATTGTCCTTCAGCATAAAGAATTCCTTCCATTCATGCCAAATGGTAACAAAATCTTTCAGCTTTATTTGTCTCAACACATTTTTAAACTTATCCTTTTTTTTTTTATTTGAGCTGTATACTTATACATAGTAGTTGGGTTCTTCCCAATGAACACATTTTTTAAAAAAAATTTAATCTCATTTTGGAAGGATAGTTTCACGGCAAATAGAATTTAAAGTTGACAGGCATTTGTTTGTGTATGTGTGTGTCATACTTAAAAATGTCTTCTATTAATTACATGCTTTCACACTTTCCGTTTGTCTTCTTTCTTCTTGTATGTCATATAATATGTAAAAAATTATTTGGAAAATCTAGTTGTATTTTTCACCAATGAATATATATTCTTTTCTTTGTTAGGCAGATAAGTTGAGATACTGATTTGTATTTGAAGAGACTACGATTGGAGCCACTGTTGAGGAAAACCTCAGTTTTTCTCTAATTTTTCCTTGTTCCTTGGGAATTCCTGCTCCCCTCCATCCCTATCCCCCACATTTTGTTTATTTTACTTATTTATTTTCGTTTTGAGAACCTGGTATGTCTCTGTTATCCGCAGCCTGGAATTTCAATTCTTCAGAGATTTGGAATGTAACTTCTCGATTCCACTGTTTACAATTTTAACCTCTGACAAATATCATCAGTGTGATGATGCTTCTCTTCTGAGCAACGTAAGCCTGCATGGTTTTTCTCACCTAGTACCCTCCAGGGCCGTAGGGCGTGGCCCTCCCAAGCTTTTGAATGAGAGCTAAATGGCATTTATCTCTTCTCCCCTGAATATTCTTCCTTTCCAAAGTTTGCAGCTTAGCTCTTCAGTCCCTGGATTCACATATGTTCAAAATGTCATCAGGGAATAATGATCATCTATTTCTTGAAGATCTTCTTTAGAGGAAGTTTTGTCCTCTGTGAAATTGAGGTAGATTTTATTTTGTTTTTCTAGAAAAACTCTCACATCTTCCTGTGCTGCCTACGAACTCAGCAAAGTTCTGGCCTTGTGATTGTGTCCTATTTTTCCAATTTGCCATACTTTTGGTCTCCAAACGCTCTTCTGGTTTTCTCTTCTCCAGTAAAAACCCTTTGCCCATGCAGAATCTGATTTTCTGTCAATACTCGGAACTGTCAAGTGCCCCTCAATGGCCAGATACTGTTTGCCACCTTAAAACGATTCCATCTTTTTTATAGAAAGAACATTTGAATGCCACTGACCACAGCATCCACCTTGAAGAAAAAATCCAGAGGTTGCACTATTAATGCACCTCTCTCAATAAATGATAGAATACAAGACCAAAAAAAATAAATAAATCAGAGCAGGTACAGAAACCAGAGCAAGTCAGATACAGCTTCATCTTATTTACATATAGAAAGCCTGCGTTGAACACATGGGGAAAAATGCATGCGATGTTTATAGCAGCATAATTCAGAATAGCCAAGCAATGGAGCCAAACTAGGGGTTCCCCACCAGATGAAGGGATAAAGATAATTACGCACACAGGCGCGCGCTCGCGCGCACACACACACACACACACACACAGTGGAGTGTTACTCATCCATAAAGAAGAATGCCTTCATGGCGTTTGCTGGTAAATGGATAGAACTGGAGACTATCATGCTAAGTAAAATAAGGCAGTTTTGAAAAGTCAAAGGTGGAATGTTTTCTCTGATATGTGGAAGCTAGTCCAAAATAAGCAGAAGATCAAAGGAATAAACAAAGGGGAATGAAAGGGAGGGGACAAGGATGGGATAGGGACAGTTCATGGAATATATTAGACCTAACTTTCCTATGTACATGCATGAATACACCACAGTGAATCTCACCACCATGAAAATTAATAAATCAATGATTTATTTATTTTTAATTTTTAAAGAGAGAGTGAAAGAGAGCAATTTTTAATTAATTTTTCATCTGGTTTTTGTTTTTCTGACACTTAGTTGTATATGTGGTGCTGGGGATTGAACCTGGATCCTCTAGCATACCTGGCAGGTGCTTTACCACTGAGCCTCCTCTCCATTCCTTAAAACACTGATTTAATTAAAAAAAACTATTTGTAAATAACAGAAAGATCAATAGAGTGGAGGGAAGAGAACAGGAAGTGGGAGGAAGGAAGAGAAGGGGAAATACTAGCGGCTGAATTAGAACAAGATATATTCCATGTTTTTATTTTTATGTCATTGTATATTCCATTGTCATGTACATCTAACAACAACCAATAAAAATTCAAATTAAAAAAAATACAAAAGAGAGAAACACCAAGATGGTCTAAAGCCACACAGGGAATTGTCCTGCACTCATGCTCAAATGTGGATCATTCTTGAGGACATTATGCTTATGAAACAAGACACTCATAAAAAGACATATATCTGTGACTCCAGTTATCTGAAGTATCTCAAGTAATCAAATTCATTGAAACAGAAAGTACCTGGGTTTGCCAGCTGAGAGTGAGGCGTGGGAGAAGAGGGGCTATTCAATATGTTTAATGAGAAAGGAGGGGCTGGAGTGGTGGCTCAGCAGTTATAATATTTGCCTGGCATGTGCAAGGATGCAGGTTCAAACCCCAGCACCACGTACACAATGAAGTGTCAGAGCAACAAAAGCCACATGAAAAACTAAATAAATATTTATTCTGTCTCTCTCATTGTTGTTTTTCAAAAAAAAAAAAAAAAACATGAGAAAGGAAGTGACAATCTGAGAGCAGCAGTGGTTTCAGAAACAAACTCATATACTCCCCAGAAGGGTGTACCTTCAATACAGGCAGCTCAAGACTCCCATAAATATAAATCCCAGATGAACAGGAGCTTATAATATGTAATTGCAATGATCATAAGAAACCAGATATGATGAAGACTAAGCAAAACAACCAATGTAAAACTGTAATTGCTCTATTAAAAAATCAACAAACCATCAGAAAATTATGACAATAATATTAAAAATGTTATATAATGATCATGAAATGGGTATACTGAAACGCCTGATAAATTATAGGAAAAAATGGAAACAGAGAAAATAGAAAGATGGTTAAAAAATAAGACTAAATAATATTCCATCATTTTCTATATCATGTTTCCTTTACTCATTCATTCATCCATGAACTTTAGAGTTGTTTCCACCTCTTGGCTCTGGTAGATAGTGCTGTCATGAACATGGGTATACAAATAGCTACTTTTTGTTATGTTCTCAGCCCGGGGTTTCTTAGGCCATTCAGGAAGTAAGAACTTTCATGAGAATAGGTCAGTAATTACAAACTCTCAATGAATTTTTTATCTAGATCTCAGGCCAAATCTGACAGGTTTCTTGTTATATACTTGTGCTGAAAGACTTTTCCTATCCCACTTTTCTTCCCTAAAGGTGTACCTATCAAACTTACCAGATTTACATGATGTTCTCATATTTAACACCCACGTGTTTAACATCAGAGTGATCTGAGAGCTTTAATGCCTGTCTTTCTGTGGAAATAAAAGTCAAACTTCTTGTTCCTAGATCTGACATTTCCTCCAGGTAGTATACCACTCCAGTGCTGGCCCAACTCTCCACTGTTTTAGTTTGCTTTAATTGTGAGTTATTTGGAGAAAACTTATTTTGGGGGAACTTAACTGTGCAGATGAGAGGATGATTGTTATTCTTTCAACTATGTTTTGGAACAAGAATTTTTTATATATTAATTTTCTCAAGATTTTGCATAAACTAATCATTTTCCTTTTTTATTATTTAACACTAAGGTCTGTTTTTAAACAATATTTTCTTCTATTGATTTGTCTGTCAATTTTGGCTTCAGTGTCATAGTATTTTTATTTTGTAGCTTAGAGTGCATCTCACTATCGGACAGGTCAATTCCTCTGTCATTACTCTTTTAACAGGTATTTTACTTGCTATTTCTGTAGGTGGTTATTCCAAATAAATCAACTATCTCTTAACCATGCCCTAGTAAAATACTTTAGTAATAGTTACTATGTAGAAAGTCACTTACATTTCATTTTTAAAAATCTATGTTCACTTACAGACCGATTTTTAAAAAGAATTTCCATTGACATTCAGTTCTCTGACATTACTTTTTGTTTTTCTCTTCTTTGAATCCCTGTTATCTCATCTTCTTTATCAAAATCTGCCATGAAGAAAGAATCTGACATGTAGAATTCGTAACACATTTCCTCTCCCAGTTGTAGGTAGGAGCTATGCCTTAACTCAAACCGCAAAATGAAAACATTTACCTTCAAATATTAGTCAGTAACAGAGAGTTTCTTTTTCTGTTCTTGAATTCCTGGAATCTTAGCTCACTCTTCTGGTACATGAAGTACACTCTGACAGAACGCAGCAGCCTTATTAGCATGGCCATAAACATTTATTGTTATTATTCATCTGCTTGATTCTTCTCTTTGCCATCTGGAGATCTGACTCCAACACTTTAGCAGAAAGAAAATTGTCCTCTGTATTCTTGGATTCACCTTGAAGTCAGGCCTGCTGCATGGGATCACATTAAACACACGTTAATGTGTGACTACCGTCCTACAGCTGTCAGGTACATGGGCCCCAACTTCCCTCGATGTTCACCTGGCAATGACCAGAAGAGGAACTAGATAGTTGTCCTGCTACTCCACCATAGAGGATTGTAAAGCCAACAGCATGATCTATTACAGTACAGTGTATTATCAGTGAGCGAGTGAGAGAGAAAGGAAAGAACAGAGGGAAGGAGGGAGGACATCATTTCCATATAAAATCATTGAAGAGGTATTGAGAAAGAGAATCTATGTCCAACACCAAGTGCAAATGGGCTTTCTTGGCAGTTATACGTAGAGTGAGCCTGAAGGTTCATTGGGCAAAGAGTCACTAAACTTGTTCAGCAGCATTCTATCAATATTTAGGAAATGATTTAGGGCTTGGAATGTAGCTCAGGGTACAGCATTCACCTAGCACATGGAAGGTCCTGATCTTAATCTCCCCTGCTGAAAAAAAAAGAAAAGAAAAAGAAAAAAAAGTGCATAGGTCTTACTTGTTGACCTTGGAACTCAAAGAAAAAGATTGCAGAGTACCAACATTCTCCAGCAGTTCTGAAAAATAATTCATGCTGCGAGTGGGTGCTTCTGCAAGGCTAGACGGAGAAGTGGTTGATAGGCTGTCCTGATGCCCATTTAAGGAGGAGTTATGTTTATTACATGTGATAGTAGGCACAGAATATCAAGTCTTTCTCCTCATATTTTTTCCGACAAAGTAACCACCACATTTTTTTAAAGATGGCTTACTATCCCATTTTCTACACCCATGTTTAATATCTATGAAAGACAATTTCCAGCTCCTTTAAAATGATACAATATATTAGATCAGAGAATTTTAGGCAAATTCAATCCATGGGTTATATATTAAGAGCATAGAAAGCATGTGACACAGAACAGCTGTTTAACTGTATAATGTTTCCCCATCTTCCATTCTGTGCCACCTCATGCAGACCCTCTTAATGTTTTCACTGGTGGGGTCCAGGGGAGGTGCTTAATGAACTGCCTGTTTTCATTTAAAATTTTTAAAACATTACTTTTGATACTTGAGTGGGTGTGGGGAAAAAGGAACCTTTAGGCATTATTGATGGGACTGCAAACTAGTACAACCACTTTGAAAAGCAGTATGGATACTCCTCAAAAAATCAGGGATAGAGCCACCATATGACCCAGCTAGTCCATTCCTGGGCATTTTCCCAGAAAATATAAATTTGGCATACTACAGTGACACAACTACATAAATTTTTATAGCAGCACAATTAGTATAGGTATAATCAAGGGGAAATCAAAGGAGAAAAGAGACTGAGGAGAGGAAGAAGGAGGTCAAGGGGAGGGCTATGCTAGGAAGGGAGCTGGCCCACAATAAAGTTTTATGATGTGTGCATGTATGAAAGTGTAACAGCAAACTTCTTTATTATTTGAAACTATAATGCACCTATAAAAAATAAAATATTGCTTTTGAGAGAATCTTTAACTTACAAAAATTTATTAATATTTAAAAATTAAGCATCAAAATATGAGTATTAAAATCAATATACTATAGTTTCTCTCTTCAAGTTTTTTCAGATAATTGATATTTCATTAATAGTTTCTGACTATTAAAGACATCTTAACAAAATAGCAGTTTTGGTAGCAGGACCCCTGCCTGCTGTGGTAAGGCGAAAGATTCTAAGGTGGTACAATCAATATCTTGGGATATTTGGAACCAAACAATAAAGCGTTGAGCAAGTAATAGGTACACAGAATTTTCTGAACCAGAAAACTTACAGAAACTTAATTTCACAGAAGAGAAAGAGATTTTTCTTTTCATTCGCAGATTAGTTGATGAGCGAAAGAGAGAAAAAAAATGGCCTTCATTTTAGCTCTGTCTCTTTACAGTGAATGAATAGAGCATCACGGCACATTTATTCTTTCTGGAACATTTTCACAGTCAATGGAAATTCCACTGCAACTGGTGGCTGCAGTTTTCATGATGGAGACCAAATAACTTACCCACTTGCTAAGAAGTTTCGGTTAATTCAAAATTATCTTAATCTTATTAGGAAGGGTATCTACAAAGTGTGGATAAGTAATGATGATTATTTTTGGAAAATTATAGTCCCTATGGGGAGTCCTGATATTTGAATTTCCTTTCATTTACCTATTCATTTATCTGGAGAACTGATAAATCTGTATTTGATACTATACAGACAAATCCTTTTTTCTGACGAATCACTTATTTTGACTAGTCTTACATAAAATATGGCTTTCTAACTTTACCAATCATAGCTTGATACTAAAAATGTGGCAAAGCCAGGTACTTGGCTAGCCAACTACATTGCATGGGCTCTACAGAGGGGGCAATACTTTGTCTCAGGTAACACTCTGTTGGCACTCTTCATGTAAGCTCAGATGAAGGTTTTCACTATGGAAAATCTTCAAGGAATATGAACCTATCCAATTCAGTTTAACTTTTGTAACTTGTACAGTATAGCTCCAGTCTGTCAAAGTACATCAATTCCAGGAAAAGTCACCAGGGGAAGCAAAGATCTCTCAGCATGAGAGTGTTTTAATTAATGTTGTAGGCCAAAATATTACAGCCAAGTGAAAAATTAAATGACTAGGAGGTACCTAGATGAACTTTTAAATTTTTATTTAATAAGGTGATAAACATTAGATATGTCTAAAATTTGAAATATCAAAACACTTTATACTGGTGCATAATTTAAATACTAATTTATTTTTATTTTTTGAAGACAACTCTAGAGCAGCAAATTATAGTGAAAACACAATTTCAGCAACATCACAGGCTCTGATGAGATAAATATTTTAAACCATTTCTAGTAGGGTATTTTATTAATGGAAAAAAACTCATAATGTTTATAATATAGAAGACTATTTCTATAGAGGTAAAGAGAACAACACTCTTGGTGCTTGTGATGGAATAAATTGTGATTTTGAGAAATAAATTGAATTTTTTAATGTAAAGCATTTTGTATGAGAAAGAGCAATTGAGTACATATCAATAGTCAAAGGTACATGCATTGGTATTTTGGTGTATTGCTGTGCCATGAGAAGCAAAGGAATTATTTGAAATTAAAAAGTAGATAATTTGCTGCTCTAGAATTGCCATCAAAAAATAAATTAGTATTTAAATTATGCATAGTGCCTTCCACAAAAAGTGGTTGATTCATGGTTATTGAATTGGTTTAAACTGAATTACTAAATTGAACTAACTTAAGGGGGAAAATATATTCTTTTTCCAGTCCTGAGTACTTTGGTAACCAAGATGGTGAGAACAAGAACTCTTAATACATATCCATTCCCATTAATGTGTTGCAAGAATCACAGAGGCCCAATTTCCTATTGTTAGTCAGAAGGGCTGAAATGCTTTTTATTTCCCCCCTTCATTACAAGCATTTAAAGCTTAATGATTTAAAGTCAGATACTTAAGAGTGAAAGTCACATCTCCAGTGCATGTTCATACTTGTTTAGTGGTTTCTAAATCTGTGCTTGTAAACAAAATTATTCTTAGTCCTTTGACAACTGCTATTTGTCCTGTAGGAAAATTACTCCCTAAGGAGATGCAAATTGTTTGGTGGTACTTGATGGCTTTGTAGTAATTACTATACTATCAGATAGCTCAGAATTAAGATAAGCCTAAGCATCAAAATTCCATATGGTTGATTCTAAAATAAGATGCTTAGATGGGCAGAATACTAAATGACATGCATTGAATAAGTAAAATCCTGGGCAAAGTTCATCACAAACCTGGGACTATCACAAGTTTTATCTGAGATCAAACAAAGGTCAGTTGAATGCTTCCTATACTTACTACATGGTTGAAGAAGTTGTAATTTTAAGGAAGAGCAGTTTAACATTAATTAATTCAAAATTACTATTACTATAATTAAGGTAGTCTATAAGCATACCAGTCACAATTTATTAATGTAGAGGATGATAAGAGGAAGGGTAAATTGAACCTGTTTGAGTTTTTTTCATATCTAATCAATGATGGAAATCATAGCATAAGCCCAGCCTTTCTCTACATTTGCTTTTATGTACACAGATAATTAGTGCTCATGCATTTTATCAGCTATCTCTATCATAGCTCTATGGACGTGATCTCTTACTTGACATTAATTATTCATTTTTTGAAGAAGTATTCATGGAACATGCCAGGCCCTTTCTTAACTGCTTGAGTAATATCAATAAACAACAGAAAAAA
>PVKS010053523.1:0-10390 GCA_004027875.1 Aplodontia rufa
TAAATCTCTAGTAATCAGAGAAATGCAAATGAAAACCACATTAAGATATCATCTTACGCCAGTCAGAATGGCAAAGATGAAGAAAATAAACAATAATAGATGCTGGAGGGGCTGTGGAGAGATAGGCACACTAACACACTGTTGGTGGAGCTGCAGACTGGTACAGCCCCTCTGGAAAGCAGTGTGGAGAATCCTCAAATAACTAGGGATGAGCCCACCATATGACCCTGCTATTGCACTCCTGGGTATCTTTCCAGGGGCTTAGAATCAGCACATTATAGTGACACAGCAATATCTATGTTCGTAGCAGCACAATTTACTATTGCTAGGCTATGGAAACAACCCAGATGTCCCTCAATGGAAGAATGGATCCAAAAACTGTGGTACATTTATACCTTGGAATTTTACACAGCAATTAGAAACAATGATATTGCAACCTTTGAAGGTAAATGGATGGCTTTGGAAGAGATCATGCTGAGTAAAATCAGCTTAACCCAGAGAACTAGTGGTCGATTGTCTCCACTCATCTGTGGAGGTTGGGACTAGACCCTGGCCAGTGAGAAAGTTGGTCTATTATCATGTGTTAAATCCAGATAAGATGTAATGCTATACAAGATAATCCTTTTTTAGTGATATTGTGGAAAGTGGAAGGGAGAGATAAGAGTGGGTAATTGGGGGGGGGGCACTCCTGGGGGTAATTGTAATATCCAGAATCTATACACATTTTATATTATTTTGTTAAAAACTTGTATGGTTTTTAAAAAAAAGTTATGTGCTTTGTGCTTGTGTACAGAGACTTTCTATGAGCCTGATTTTAAAATAATGAACTTCTTAATGTGGTGGAAGATATTTCCAGGCAATGTAGTATTCAGGCAGTGGCATGGGTATTGCTGGCAGCTTTTAACCAAGTTTATGGTGCTATTCAGGGCAAGAAAGCAGAACAGAAAGATTTCAAAAACTTGGACTTGAAAAGTGGGAGTAAAACTGGGGCCAAGGAAGTTGCTGTTGTTAAAGACATCACTGACATTTAAAAAGTAAAGACTTTGCCTAGAGGTAATAAGAAAGATGGCTGGAGGGAATCTCAGGAATTGATAAGAAGACACCAATCTCAAGCCAAAAGGAGTAATCATTCCTTTGAGAAGAGACAAGAGGGGCACACTGCTTGCACAGGGGGGCCTAGGAAGGTTTTCATCATGCTCAGTTACCTAAACACTCAAGAGGCTGCTGCAGTCGGGGACCCTGGAGGCTTGGCTTCTGCTGGAGTTGGTGGCAGACCTTGGTGGCAACCATGTGGTGCTCGTTCTGCAGATTTCAGGATGCTGGAGTTAGGGTGTCATGAAGGCTCCACTGACACTTAAGAGGAAGGCCTGTGAGGCCAGGCAATGTGTCCCAGGGTCAGAGTCCCTATGGGCAGCCCCTGAAAGGGTGATGCATGGAGATATGAGGAGAAAGCCGAAGCTGCAGTGGAGACCCCTGAGATTAAGAAATGCCAGTACTGTGGAATGTCAGCCAAGGGTAAACTGCAGGAATTGAACACAGACAAGCCAATAGGGAAGCTATGTGGACTACAACCAGCAAGACCTTAGGGTAGAACTACATAAGCCTTTTGTAGAGAACAACACGATGTTATGTGCTTCAGGTGCTGGACATGGAACTACAGAACTTGTTTGCCCACCTGGATTTTGGACTTGCTTTGGTCTCATCCCTTCTTTGTATGCCCCTATTTGTCGAAGTGGAAATAATTCCTATGTGCCTTTATGTATTGGACATATGTAACTTGATTTAGTGTTTTACAGGGGTTCACATTTAGAGTTTGCCTTGAGTCTCAGAGGAGAATTTGGACTTGGATTTTTGGGCAATTTTGGAACTGTTGAGACCACATGACTCTAATAGGAACTAACTAGCAACTGTAGACTGGTGGGTGTGGCTAGAGGAGATGGGTCATTAGGGATGTGCCTTTTGGGTATATTTTTTGTATCCGGAGTGGAGTTTCTCTGGCTCTAATTTGCTTCTTGATGTGATGCCTTGAGCTCCTGCTCTCTGATGTTCAACCTTACCTTGAGCCCTCAGGAATGGAGTTGGCCTCCTTTGGACTAAGATCTCCAAAACCAAGAGCTCTCAAAATAAAACTTTTCTTCCTAAAATTGTTCTTGTTGGGTCATTGAGTCACAGCAGCAAAAAGCTGACTAAAACAGATTGTCTGCTATAGGCAGGCACTCTATTAGACATTGAGGATACAGGAGTGAGCCAGACAGACACAATTCCTGATCATGTAGCTTATTATGGATGGGAGAACGATTGCTCCTGGTATCTAATCACTTTTCCCTTCTTACTTACACAAGCCTTGGAAGCACAGAGAGCAATGCTGAAGCTCACTGGTTCAGAGAACTGCTGAGTCTGATCCCAATGATGCCTTCTGCACCTTTAATGAAAGCCTGTGCACCCACCCATGGAGCCCCTAAAGAGAAATTGAATATTTACAGATTCTTGTGGCAGCCATTATTAGGGCTCAAAACTCAAGAAAATTTTTAACTTCTGAATTGGATTATCATTTGTCTGGTTAACTTCCTATCCTTCAATAAGCAAAAGAAACACTATGACCTAACAGCTGAGTCTCCCAGGCTGGAACCAGTCTGCAATGGGTTCAAGTCCCAGTTCTGCTCTTTTTAAGTTCTCTGCTGCAGACATGTGACATACCTCATTTCCCTCGATATGAAGTAGAGATGATACTTATACTAACGTAGCTTATTTATTGTGGCTTATTGTAGGGGTTATAGGAATCAATGTATGTCATATATTTAGAGCAGTACTTGGCACATATCAGGTACTCAATAAATGTTGGAGATTATTATACATAATAAGAAATCCTAACCCCCAACAGGGGGAATAATTTCCTTTGTATTTCTGTTATTGTATAAATTATTCCAGATTCTTCTTCATTCTCCTCCTCCTCCTCCTCCTTCTTTTCCTTTTGGTGTAGAATGGAACCTTTGTCAAGAATGAAAAACTTGACTTAATTTTGGTAAATAGATGAAGACTACATTTTAGATATCTCTCTCTCTGAAGATTTTCCATGACTTAATATGGGACATATCACTTTTGTCAGGTTCCCTGAGCAGCAAAAACACAGAGGAGGTATTGTGGTGCTGAGCTAATGGTGGCCCATAACACTGAATGCCCTGACTGATGATTCACAAGGTTTTCTCCAGCAGCTTAAGAGTGCCAAAAAGGCATGGGCCAAAAAGGAGAGTTATGGCTCTTTGCAAACCCAGAAGGAGCTGTTCTCAGTCTGCACTTGACATGACTGAGGGTTTAGAAGACCATTCTGTGGTGCAGCTGAATCCCGAGTGTGCCATGTTCCCAGGGAAGGAAACCAACAACAACAGATCCAACAACTCAAACCGTTTGCTAAATGGGCTTCCTCACAAGTGGGGCTCTGGGAGGAATCTCACAATTTCCTGCCACTTTGAAGGGTAAGCAAGGGGAGTTGGTCCCATTTCAGCTTCTTTCATGTTTTGAGGCTGTGTGGCTGTCTTCGCTTTTCATTTTGCGTCCATTACAATGCGTGCTTTCATCAGCTTTACCTGTTGTGTTGCCTGGTGACACTCAAACTTGAGATAAAGTTCAAGTTAGACTTCTAAATTTCACTTCTTGGGGTTTTGGGCATGGGAGATTTCTCATATCTGTTTTAGCCTTGAAGAAAGCAGAATGTGGAGGGAGCCTGTTGACCAGAGACAAAACATAGGAAGACATGTAAACTGGCTGATGTCTCACAAAGACACTGAGCTCACATGATTCACACCAGAGCTTCCAAAGAACCATTTGTTGTCTGAATTTACTAACATTATTATTTTTTTCTGTAATATGCTTTCATGTAACTAGAATAAACAGAATTTAATAATTCTCTCGAGACTGGATTCCAGTATCTGGCTCAGGATTTCATAATCAAGTCTTTGAAACTCATTCTGTCTGATAAACACTGGTGTGCTAAAGACCTAACACCACATTTTGAAGTTCAGAATGGCCCAGTTTCATCTTCTAAAACACAGAAATTCATATTCAATAAGCCCTTCACTAGCTGCAATCCTTAATAGTTGATCTTTGATGTTCATTTTTGGGTCCCATTCATCATTCAAATGGATCCCTGTGGCTTGTCAGCTTACCCAGCAGGGAAAGGGCTTAAAGTCTAAAAGACTTGAGCTAATGATTATCTTGGCCTGGATAGTGTAATATTGTGATTTGAGAGCCCTTGCCTCTCAAGTACCTAATGTTCTGTCTTCCTAAATTTGTTAAGAAGTGATTAAGCTGTCACTTCTAAGAAACCAGAACTGTAATGTATCAATAACTGAGTTTTAGGGAAATATTTATTTATTTGTCACCAAATACCTGGAAAGAAGTACAGAAATGATCTAGAAAAAATTATAAGACATTTTTATAATGGTGGGAATGATCTTTTAAAGTTTCTTAATTAAAAAGTAGATATAAACATGAATGTATGTGTGTATATATATATATATGCATGTATGTGTGTGTGTGTATATATATATATATATATATATATATATATATACATATATA
Organism: Aplodontia rufa; assembly: GCA_004027875.1. Classification (NCBI taxonomy): domain Eukaryota; kingdom Metazoa; phylum Chordata; class Mammalia; order Rodentia; family Aplodontiidae; genus Aplodontia; species Aplodontia rufa. The sequence continues at coordinate 4,579 of PVKS010053523.1, forward strand.
TTTAGAACTTTGGGATATCCAAGGGAAAGCTTTGTTTTGGTGAGGAATAAAGAATGTTTGAAGAAAAGATTTTTTATAAATCAATATGGAAGCATAAGGATTTTAATAAATTCATCAAAAGCATAGTAGAAGGGACAAGGGGAAGGAAGGTCAGGATTGCACAAGACTGTGGCAAGTAGAGTGAAAAGTGGCACAAGTTTGGTCTAGACTCATGGGCACTGGTAATAAAGTTAATTAGTCATTGAAAATCAAGTCTTGTGGTTGATATGTTTAGGTATTCAGTACATATTTGCTCCATTTTTCTAGTTTTACCACCAGTATGTCAAGCATAGTTCTTGCTTCTTGTGCATCCTCAGTAATGCTTGAATCAGGGGAAGAAAGAATGGGTGGAAGCTGACCAGGCAGATGCGTGAAGGGGGAGTTGAGAATGGCATAAACAGTGAAATTGGCAAAGACCAGGGTATGAGCATAAATATGTCAGTATAGTGGGAAAACAGAGAGACACAGCCGGGGGAAAGACAGTTATCACTTATAGGTTCTAAAAGAAGTCACATCTTCCTTTTAGCTCAGAAGCATAGGAACTAGAAGAGCTCTGTGCTTTCGCCAGTACTGTGTTACCTACATATTTCCAAGATGTACTTCTATTAACCATGTAAGGATTGTAAAGATGTACAACTCTGCAAGAAGTGGATTTAGCTATACCACTTCTATTTCGTTAGTTTTCATCTTAGTGTTTTTGAAATGCTGGAATGGTTGGGTTTCTGCTTGTTTTAATATGATGTAAAGAAAGTGTAACTCTCCAGAGTCATCTTGTATGCTGGTGCTCTGAAGACAAATAGAATGTTTGAATCATTGCCATAGCCGATGGTTATTTTCCAGTTTCCTCCCTGTTAACATGTGGTCATTAATGTGCTGTGATAAAACATATGGCTCTACAGCTTAGCATGGTTTCTTGCTTTTAAAGAAGCCATGGTGTTTGGGCATACCTCAAACTCCACAGTACATTTGGTCCCACCCTACACGCCTAGCTGATTTCCTCACACTGCATGTACACATGATGTTCCAGAATCATTCTTGACTTTTCACATTTCTCTCTAAACATGTCTCAGTGCCTTCAAGCTTACTGTTCTTTCTTCCTCTATTGCCTTTCCCCTCTTTCATGAGCTGGAATCTACATCTCATCCTTCAAAATTTATTTAAAATTTGACTTCTTATGTAGAACCTTTCCTGACTTTCTGGGGATGGATCAATCCCAATTATATGTTCTCACAGTATTTTTTAGGCTTTTTAACTCAGTAAAACGATACTGGAATATATCTCAGCCACTTAGCGTATTTTCTCAGTGCAACTTTCATTCTCATGCTCACTTGTAAGTATTTTATTCTTTCTGATTCCCACCCCCCGAGAGGAGTCATGAGGAACTTCTTTTTTTTTAACAAGATTTTATTTTTCATTATAGTTTTACATATTGAAGAGGCTTATTGTTACACTTCCATACATGTACACATCATATATTCCCCATTTACCCTCTCTCCTGCAACCCCCTGACCCCTAGACTGTGAGATTTCACCTAATCCAATTGATAATCTGTGTTTGATGAGTCTATTGTCTATACTTATTATTCTCTCACTTTTTCCTATATTGTACTCTAATTTCCACATACAACTCAGCATGAATTTTTTTCCATCTCTATCCATGTACCAGCAATGTGAGGAACTTCTAATGCTTCATAAGAATCAAGGACAGAATACAAGCATTACAGAGAAAGGTCAATATGAAAATCTATGTTATGAATAGATTTTCAAGTTATCTCTCACCTAATTCTGAAACTTTTTTAAAAATAAAGAGATTGCCTTTGGTTTTGAAAATGTAACAGCAAGAGCTGAAAAGAGTAGAATTATCAAATTTTTAAGAGCAAAATAGATTAATATGATAGTTCATTTTAATAAGGAAACTGAGAGCTGCAGATGTTAAGATCTTGTCCAAGATCATACAACTAAGCCATCTCATTAAACTTAAACTTTTCAGAGACAAGTGAGTTGGCCCAGCTAAAACAGAGGGGATCAGGTTTTATTTATTTTGGGGAGCATAAGAACATTGGTATGTGTAACTGCCTTGGGGTGAAGATGCACATTTTGGCTACATCTGTGTGTTCTTCCAAACATTCCCATACGTATGGGAATGAATCATAAATAACACTGATTATGAGATATGAGTGAAATGAGCTCCATATTTCAGTGACTTAATTTTAAATCCCATCTCCCATTTAGGCTCTGCTTTTAGCTGCATTGCCCCTGGCCCAACACATGCTAACTGAATCGTGTCAGACACCAGACATGTAAAGACAATAGCCCTACAGTCTTAGAAACACTCCCTCATCTTTGTCATATGTTGTCTGTAATAACAAAAACCTGGAAACCACCTATTTATTAAAAAATAGAGTCTTTAAAAAAATAAATCATGACCAGTTTTCAGTGTATGCAAATCTGTAAGTAAGAGAGAACACCAGAGGTAGAATAACATATACTTCTACGCTTGTGGGCATTTAAAAAAATTAATGTTTACGTATGAAACATTTCCAGAAGCAAACATAAAATAATGAACAGTAGTTGTTTTGTGGATAGAGATTGGGAATATGAAACAAGATAAAAGCTCATTTTCTACTACATATCATTTATATACAATATTTTTGCATATTTTACAAAAATTTAAACAATCATTTATAATAATTAAAGAAACACATACCTTATCAATGACACATTTTCCATAAAGACTTTTAAGTAAAGTATGGAGATCAAGCTAAATTTCTCTGTTTTTTTTTTAAGAGGGAGAGAGAGAGAGAAAGAGAGAGAGAATCAATTTTAAGAGAGAGAATCAATTTTATTTAGTTTTTCACATGGCTTTCATTGCTCCAACACTTCATTGTGTACGTGGTGCTGGGGTTTGAAGCCATGACCTTGCATATGCCAGGCAGATACCGTAACTGCTGAGCCATCACTCCAGTCCCTAAATTTCTCTTTTGGTTCATGTGTTAATAATAGTCTTTTTTTTTTTCTTTTTCTTTTTCAGTGCTGAGGACCAAACTCAGGCCTTGCGCATGCTAGGCAAGCGCTCTGCCACTGAACTAAATCCCCAACCTCTAATAACAGTCTTTTATCTGCTTGCTTTCAGGTCCAATTCTCTCCCTCCCCCTGCAGTTTGCATGGTAGAAAATGACACCATGTAAACTACCTTTCCAGGTTTTCTATTCAGTTGGCTTCCATTCCAGTTTGGCTGGTGGGAGGCACTAGAATGATATAGAGAGCAGATCTGGGGGTTTGTAGGATATTTCCCACCCCTTTGCAGCTGGTGGCAGCTCTGGTTGAGTCTCCTTAGTGGCTCTAGCTCCCTCCATTGTCTCAGCTTCCAATAGGCAGTCCTGTCTGAGTTCTTGCACCCTGGTGCATCCAGTTTGTATACTACTGTAGGTGGAAATATTGTCCTTTCCTTTATCCTTCTAGTTTAGAGATATAGAACCTTTCTGCTGCTACTCATTTTTAGGTAATACTTTCCCCTGCTTAATGTTTTGGCTATTCTCATGTTCATTATTAGCTCCTATGTTATATTCTCTGGATTTAATTAAATATCAAGACTGTGTTTTGCTAGCTGGACCCTGATTGATAAATTTCCTATTGAAATGGAATTCTTTAATCTTCCTTTTTAAATTTTATTATTCGTATATAGGACAATTAACTCTAAATATGAATTTTATTATTCGGAATAAATTATTATTCATCTTCTTATTTTCTCACACCTGGGAATTAGAATCACTTAAGGCCCCAGTCTTCTGATTTGGCTATTTCAGTTTTGATTTCCTTTTTGATTCAGGAGTTAAGAATGTTACAGTTCTCAATGTGTTGACCTTAAGCTTTTTATTTTGAATTTCAAGTGTCATAGCAATCTGGGTATAAAACATGGCCTATACTATTTCATATTGGAGAATTTATTAAGATTTTCATTTTGGGATATTATACTGCTAACTTAATACTTTTTCTGTATGTTTTTAAATTGCTTCATTTGATGTTATATACGTATATGACATCAAAATTATTACTTGTTACTTAATTTTTTTCTGTATTGATATATATTTTTAATCTATATCATCTTTAAGGGACTGTGTATATGTTTCTATTACTATTAATTTATGTCTATGTCTTTTTGGTTTTTTTCCAGTTTTGCTTTAAGTATTTTGATAATATATTATTTGGCACTTAGAGTCAGGATAGTTAGATCATTATAGACTTTATAACTCATCATTTTCGAATTCCATTCTTTGACTAACATAATACTTTTTGATTTGAATTTTAACTTATTTATTAACCTGATATGGGAATGTTTTCTTCGAATATAACTTTGATTTTTCTCTAATTACTTTTCTTCTCTTCAGGCATGAGCTTGTTGGGCCTTAATTGTCTTCCATATATGTTTTCATTTCTGTTTAATTATTCTGTCCAGTTACTTCTGATTCTTTATTCTTATTTTATTCTGTTTACTTGGTGTTCTCAAGTCTAATCTCCATAATCAATTCTGAGGCTTTCACGGTATTCATTAAAACTTTCCACTTCTTAAAGCAGATTTTGTTTTATAATGGATCGTATTTATCTCCTTTGGTAAGTTCTGCCAGCTCACATTTTTTTTCATTATCAGTGTTTTTATTTATTTATTTTTATTGGTTAAAAACTATTTTTTATTGGTTCTCTTTAAGGTATATATGACATTAGAATATACAATGGTGTAATTACAAAAGCGTAGAGTAAAACTTGTTTTAACTCAGCCTGCGGTTTTTTTCCCTTCCCTTCTCCCCTGCCATTTTTTTAAAAAAATATCCTTCTTTTGGCTTATCTTTTGTTCTTTGAGCCATTCTCTTGTTCTAAGTGCTTTTTTCCCCAAAAAAGGTTCTATTTTTTTTAAATAGAGAGGGATAGTGAGAGAGAGAGAGAGAGAGAGAGAGAGAAAGGGAGAAACAGTTTTTATTTAGTTTTTCACGTGACTTTCATTGCTCCTAGACCTCATTGTGTATGTGGTGCTGGGGTTCGAACTCGCCTACTTGTGCATGCCCGGCAAGTACTGTAAACGCCAAGCCACCGCTACAGCCCAGTTCTATTTATTTTTAATTTAAAAATATCACTGAAAAGTATTTGAGGAAATCATATAGTTTTTCAATAATTGTGGCATGTGATATTTGTGTCTCTTTTATGTTACTTTCTTCAGTTTTTTTCTTGTAATATCTATACAAGTTGATATTACGCCAGCTCCTTTCTGACCTCATCTTTAAATGGGTCCATTCTTTGAGGGCTAGCTGTTTGCTGAACAATAGTCTGAGAAAAGGCTGGGGAAGCAAGCTGGGGCAGCAGGCAGCTATATTATGGCTATGCTGTTTCAATTCTATTTCTAAAATTTCTGCCAGGGAACAGAGTTTCATTCACTTCCCACATATATGTGCTCTTTTGGTTTACTTATCTTGCAGTGGAGCAATGTCCTGGGAATTAGTGTTCATTCATTTTCCTTTACCAAATTTTAACAGTAGCTGCAAGATAGCAACTGCTTCTCAACTATCCTCTCTCCTTGCCACGAACAAGCCTACTATTTTCAAAGGTGTTTCTGCCTCATTTCTTATTTGGCTCCACATCCCCTGTCACTCTCCATGACTTCCTGCTTCAAATAAGAAATCACTGATCAGGCGCCACAGGGCTATGTCTCTTTCCGTTTTAGGATTCCATGCTCTGCCTGAGGTCTGTTAAGGTATGCATCTATTATGCTCAATTGAATCCAA
>PVKS010053524.1:0-10371 GCA_004027875.1 Aplodontia rufa
GCTATGGAAACAACCCCGGTGTCCCTCACAGGAAGAATGGATCCAAAAACTGTGGTACATTTATACCATGGAATATTACACAGCAATTAGAAACAATGATATTGCAGCCTTCGAGGGTAAATGGATGGTTATGGAAGAGATCATGATGAGTAAAATCAGCTTAACCCAGAGATCTAAGGGTCGATTGTCTCCACTCATCAGTGGAGGTAGGGACTAGACCCTGGACAATGAGAAAGTTGGTCTAGAAACATGAGTTAAATTCAGATAAGATGTAATGCTTTACAATCTAATACTACTTTTAGAGTTATAATGGGAAGGGGAAGGGAGGGATAAGGGAGGGTAATTGGGGGGGCACTCCTGGGGATAGTTGCACTGTCCAGAATATATACACATCTTATACACATTTTATATTGTTTTGTTAAAATCTTGTAAGGTTGCTCAAAAATAAAAAAATTAAAAAAAAATAAATAAAAAAAATAAATAAAAAAATTAAAAAATGTTCTTGTTCTTTAAAAAATTAGTTGCTTTTTTTACAGTTATACAAAGTTCTTGATGTTTCTTTAGCAATGGAATATAATGGAATTTTACAACTATATAAAAATGTCACCTTTGCCAAGAAACAGTATTTACTGTGTGTACATAGTTGACTGACAAACTTCCCTACCATCTAGCAGCCCAATTAACTGACGAAATAATCTACCTAATAGCATAGGATTTTCAAAAAGAAAGAGGATGATAAAGACACCCTCTCTCTCTCTCTCTCTCTCACACACACACATACACACACACACATACACACACACACACACACACACCACACAACCATCTGTGGCTCCAAACAGTATCACGGCCCTATCTACAGGCAACCTGCAATAATTGCCAAATACTATTTAGTGATAAGAAAAATCCTTTCAGTAGTGAAAAGATACTTGTAAGTCCCATTGAAGTACTGCTTTAGTTTAACTATACCCTCTTCTGCTATTCCAAATATTTAGTGCTCATTTTTAAAGATGAGCTTTCCTCCCCCTAAAAGAAACTGCATTGTATCTTTGAAATTAAGCAGACAAATAAATAATCAAAACCCAGTGCTGGTGACAAATATACAGCAAATTCACTTCTTTATTCTTCACAAAGACTGAAACCAATTTTCAGGACCATGAAGAGTTATTAATTCAGCTATTTTCAAAGACTTGTTTGTAGACTATGCAGCAACTTTGTTATTTCCTATATTCAAAATCCGCAAACTCCCTGCCCCATGACCTCTGAATCCACCACGAAATCCTCGGGTGTAGTAAATGTAACACCTCTGCCACCACCATGCCCTCTGCCACCACGGACACCACGCCCTTCTCTGCCTCTGTACCCTCCATGGCCACAGTTTGGACGAAGTGGAATTCCAAATGTTCCAGCACTTAATCTTCTTTCTTCAGCCCAGGTTGGTCTTCTTCTCTATTATCATCACAAGAAATATTATCTCAAGAGGATTTAGTTTTGTCATAATAGCAGTTAGGCCCAAGTGGATCTTCTTCATCAGCATTTCCTTCACTGTTTTGGGTATCGACTCCCAGTCTCCTTTATCTTCACCATTTACAGGCTTCTCTTGCTTCTCCAGTTTATCTTCTTTTAATTTAAATTTGTTATGGAACTCTCTATCAATCTCCTCCTTGTTGACTTGTGCATTTGCACTTTCAAAGTCAAAGTCTTTCTCAAATTTCATTGGTCCATCTCATCAAATACCAAATCTTCCCCTGCCACCTCCATCACACCCTCATCCTCTCCTTGGAGTTGAGGAAGCACCTGGAACCACTTGTCTCTTGCTATCATTTCTGAGTGTGGCTCATTTTTTGGCATCAAAACTTTGTGTACTTCAGCAACCCTGCGCTCTTGGTTCTCCGTTGCTTTTCGGCTGGTAGATGGCAAAGGTCTGGTTGATATGGGGCTCCTTCTCCCAACAGGTGCTGGGGCAGGTAAGTGGGCCAAGGTGGTCTGTCCTCCTTGATCCATGGTTGGACTTTTTCTCAAAGGGTCTAACTGAGGGTTTGAACCACCTTGAGATCATTGGGGTTTTGTGGATCTTGTATCCTGTGTAAAGGCAGAACCAACCACACTACTTTGCTGTGAGATACCACTGTTTGATGTTTCTGTTCCAAAGGATGTCAGGGAGCTTCCAGCAACACCAACAACACCAAACTGCTGTGCGACTAAAGAGCTTGGACTGAATTGACTGTGTCGGCATCCTGCCAAAAGGATGAACAATAGCTGGGTCTGAGGCAAAGCACACTGTGGTTTTAGTGGCCTAGAAAAAAACTTACAAACTATTCCTCTAACAAGGGACCAAAATCTAGAGTATTTAAAGAACCAAAAAGAACCCTCCCCCCAAAATAGAACTCAACAGCAAAATGAACAAGCAAGCAAACAAAAAATGCTAACCCAAATAAAATAAGAGCAAATAATTTGAATAGACTACAAATGGCCCCTAAGGATGAAGAAATGTCCAACATCACTAATCATGACGGAAATGCAGATCAAAACTGCAATGAAGTATCAGAACAGCTATAAATAAAAAGGCAAGAACTAACAAGTGATGGCGAGGGTGTAGAGAAAGGCGGCACTCTTCTGTGCTGTTGGTGGGAATGTACATCGGTCCAGCCACTATGGAGAACAGGATGCAGGTTCCTCAGAAAACTGAAGGTACAGCTACCCCATGGTCCAGCAATGCCACTTCCAGGTCTATCCCCAAAGGAAATGAAATCACTATATCAAAGACATAGCTGCACTCCCATATTTATTGAAGCACTACTCAGCAATAACTAAGATATGGAATTGAGGAACGAATGGATTAAGAGAATGTTATGGTTTGAATGTGAGGTGTCCCCCAAAAGCTCAGATGTGAAAATCCAGTAAAGCTGAGTTGAAATGATTGGGTTATGAGAGCTTTAACCCAATCACTGAGTTAATCTGATAGGGATTCAGTGGTAACTCTAGGCTGGTAGGGTGTGGCAAGTGGGGATGTGTCTTTGGGGTGTATATTTTGTATCTGGCTTGGAGTCTCTTTCCCTGCTCCCTGGAGCCATGCCTTCCACCCTGATGTTCAGCCTCACCTTGAGCCCTGAGGAATGGAGCTGGTCTGCTATGGACTAAGACCCCTGAAACTGTGAGACCTCAAAGAAGCTTTTCTTCCCTTGAATTGTTCTTGTCGGGTCGTTTAGTCATAGCATGGAAAAAGCTGATAGAAACAGAAAATGTGACACATATACACCATGGAATATTATTCAGGCACAAAAATGAATGGAACTGGAGGACACTATGTTAAAGTGAAATGAGCCAAGCACAGAAAGACAGATATAGCATATTGTCACTCATACGTGGGAGCTAAGAACGATGGTCTCACAGAAGTGGAGTGGAACAGTTATCACTAGAGGTTGGGAAGAGAGGGGGACAGAGGGAGTTGGATAATGGGTACCAAGATGCAGGAGGAATAAGTTCTAGTGTTCTACAGCACAGCAGGGGGACTAGCTCAGAACAATTATCTATTTTGTAAAGAACTGGGAAAACAAGAGTTCGAAGTTTCCCCTTACAAAGAGATGATCAATGAATAAGGAGAAGGGAATGGTAATTGCCCTGATTTGATCATTGCACATTGTGTACATGTATGGAAATATCACACTGTATGCCATCCTCATGTGTAATTATTATGTGTCAAAATAATAAAACGGCTGGGGCAGTGGCTCAGCAGAAGAGTGCTTGCCTGGCATGCACAAGGACCCGGGTTTGAACCCCAGCACCACATATACAACTATGTGTTGGAAAAATTAAAACCAGATGAAAAAATAAATAAATCTGATTCTCACTCTCTCTGCCACCCTCCCTGATTGAGAAAAATAATAAAAAAAGGTGGGATCTTAAATTGTGGATATTCTTAAACACTAAGATATGGAGAGTGAATGGTTTCCCCCTAAAGACCATGGAGCATCAGTGGAGGGACTTTTAGCATCCAAAATGGGAAACTGGAGGGTAGGGGTTCGAAAAAGTCCCATGATAGAAACCGCTGCTTAGGAAGGACACCCACAGCTGGTCTGAGAGTGGATAGCTAAGAGGGGGTGTTCTTGGAATAGTGCGCTTCAGGGCATGTCAGAAAGGAATCAATGAAAACATTTCTATGTTGTAGTTTTGCCAAGTCTCTGCTTTAAGCAGAGATGTGGTCAGCCTGATTCATGTCAGGTCGTTCTGATGCTGTGTGAAAGTCAAAAGCATAGAAGAAGTCTATCACAAGCAACTACAGCCTGGTGTATTAGTGTGATCTTATGGCTCTAAGGTAATTTGCAGAGAGAGAGAGTCTGACCCCCTCGGCTATAGGCTGAACTGGATCCCACTTGTACCTCAGCTCTCTTATTCCTTCACAATCTGATGGTGTCCATCTTCCTGTTTGGCCAGTCATCAAATGTCTTTGATGTACATAGACCTTTGTTCTCACTCACTCTTTTAAAAGGTTATTTTCCAATTTATTCCATTTCTAACCGTTTACCTGCTTCTAATCCTCAGCGTAGCTAATTCTAGGGCTTCCTGCAGATCGTAGCATGGATGTTTTATAACTGTTACAGCATATTTTTTGAAATCATTGGGGATGTTTCCCCTGTAGTAACTTACCCTTCTGAAAAGTCTTTAGCTGCTACCCACACACCGCATGAGTCACAACAGAATTTGATTCAGAGCTCGTGAAACCTTTAAGAGTAAAACTGTTATTAGTGAAAAAGATTTAGCTTAGGAGCAATTAAGGAGGATTCAATTCAGCTTGCAATTAAAAACTACAAAGTACTTCTTTAGGTAATTTTTTTCGTTATATCTCAAGTCTATATGCTTTTGGAAAAGAGTTAATACTCAGTGACTTCTGGTAAAATAAGATATGGTAAAGCAGATTCCAGAGTGAAGGGGTGGTTTAGTTTAGTTTATTTGACATCTGGAGAACAGGACACTGTCTTAGCTAGGAAATGCTAAGACAGAGTGGTTAAGACAGTTTATCAGACCATGCCAGGTTCACACTTTTTTTTTAAAGCTTTCTTCGCAGAACATTGAGGTTTGTAAAATTTGGAGGAGGCAATATCTACCAAGCTTCTGTCTGACAAAGTCCAGACTTGGGGAAGGGCTCAGCAAAGCCAGCATTCCAGGATATTGCCAAAACCATCCCTTCTGGAAATTGGCTATTGACTCAAATTGGAAATAACTGTTACGGATTGTTGAGAAGGGAACTTGCGTAACACACATGAAAGTCATGAAGGATGAAGCTTTACTGACCTCGAAGCAGGGTTGGAAATAGAAAGCAAAATAATTGGAACTAAGGAACAAAGGAAACAGTCTATGTAAAAATCGCCTTTCCTATCTTTGCAGAGGTTAAGTTTTAACTTCTTAGCCCATAGGTTAGGATGCACAAATATCTTAAGATTTACAATTATAGGATTTGGGATAAATACAGAATATTGTGAGGTTACAGTAGCAGAGTGGTTTCGGGTTAGTGGTTAATTAGGGTATAACACAGAAACAGTTTAAATGGTTTCAGGTGGTCAGTTTGGTTAATGAGGCAGATAATGAAAGCATTGTTTGTGCACCTGTATAAAAGCTCAACAATAAAGCACAGCCGGCATTTTGCTCAAGCAGGGTGCTGTGTCTGCTTGCAACTTGCCCCGGAGGTTCAGGTTGTTCCTATGCGCTGACTCCACTCATCCTTCAGGGACCGTAAGTGTTGCTGGGGCTGGCCCCGGGCAGTAAAATTCTTTTGTAGACCACCTATATAGGTCAACACATTGGGCCTTGTCCTGGCCACTGTTGATGCAAGACAAAAGTCCCCAGGCAGAAATTCAGGAAGGGCTCAGCCAGATAGTCCTCAGCGGACGTCTCTCATCATTGCAGTTAGTTGTACCGGGAGGACAGCCATCTGAAGGTTCGCCTGGGCTGGCTGGTTGATGGTGCTGGCCAGGAGCTCAGCTGGGGCTGTGGATGGGAGTTCATGGAGGCCTAAAAGTCATCTGATTTCTTACCTGGCAACCGGCTAAGCAGACGTCCTGACAAAACCAGTTAGAAGCTATATGAGCTTTTCTAGCCCAGCTTCAGAAGTGATAGGGACAGTCACAGGCCCACCCATAAGTCAAGGAGAAGAGGCAGAGACCCTACACCAGATGGGGGAATAGCAGATAAAATGTGGCCTTTTTTTTTTTTTTTTTTTTTTAGAAAAACAAACCCAAACTGCTATAATGCTAGACAGCCTTAGGATCTCGCTGGTCACCTCTCTGGGGAGTGTAACCAAGGTCATGTTTAACTGTTATCCTCTGCATATCCACTGGGTTGACTGTCTTCTCCCGCTTCTTAGCACCTCCTCGTCATGCCTGTCTTCCTTTTCTTTCTGTCTACTTGGACAACTCACAACAGCATTCTCTTCCCCGCTTTTACAAAAAATACATTGTAGCTGATTTGGTTTGAACCAGTTAATAGATTCCTACTTTGCATGTAGAATGTCTATCATAAAAATTTATTTTTACATTTCTTAGGAAGTAGAGATGTGAATGTGATAGTTTTTTCTTTAAATATCTTTCACATGACTAGGTTAGCCATGAATTCTTCTGTACGCATCATTTCAGGAAGAGTCTCTGTGTTTTTCACTCTAAGGGGCATCCAGTTGCCCTTCTCTTTCTAACATGCATTGAAATTCCTCCACCACAAAACCCCACGGGCAGCCCTTTGGAACAATTGTAATGGGGCAGGCTCCCTTAGAAAAGGAAATCTGTCTGACATTTTCAAATTGTGGACCACTACCAGAGAAAGCTAATAAAAATACACTTTTTGCTTTAAACACTGCAAAGATAATTGCCAGTAACCTTCAGCCAGGTGAGTACAGCCTTCCCTCAACCAAATTAAAACTTCCTCTCCAGGTTTCCCAGGTCAGCCTCAGAGTTATGCCTATATGAGTTGCTCAATAATGAGTGATCTAAGATTGACAGAATGGTTCCTACCTACTCCCCCTAGTTGGGTAAAGAAGGAGGACTGATTTCTTCTCCTGTTCTGAAGATGGATCCTGGGGATAAAATGCAGAATGCAATTCAGTTTAACCTGAGTATTTTATTCTGAGTACTTCCAAGCCCATGGGCTTTGATTTGCAAACCATTTAATCTATTATCCCAGAAAACAGAAATGATATGTTTAGAAGGGATAACATGTCATTGAGATGAGGTTATTCTATAAACTGAATTCTTTCTTAGAAATTAAATCAAGTTTATTTTGAAAAAAGTGGATTATTCATGGATTTGCAAATGCAAAGTGCTTTTTATAATACAATGGCACGTTATAGTGACTTTATGTTAATGCTTTTATATGTAGTTTTGTCTTCTAGGAATAGTGTAACACAATAATACACACACACACACACACACACACATATATATACACACACATTATATATATTTTAAAGAGAGAGAGAGAAGGACAGTGAGAGAGAGAATCAACTTTTATTGAACTTTTCACATGGCTTTCATTGCTCCGACATCCAGTTGTGTACGTGGGTGCTGGGGTTTGAACCCGTGTACCTGTGCATGCTGGGCAAGCACTGTAACCACTGTAACTGCTGAGCTACTGCTCCAGCCCCAATAATATATATATATATATTTTAAAGAGAGAGGGAAAGTGAGAGAGAAAGAAAGAATCAGTTTTATTTAGTTTTTCATGTGGATTTTGTTGCTTCGATCTTCACTCTGTTCGTGGTGCTGGGGTTTGAACTTGAGTCCTCGTGCATGCCAGGCAAGCACTGCAACTGCTGAGCCACCGCCTCAGCCCCAACAATAATATTTTTTATATACAGAAAAATAAGTGACTAGAGCCAGCCTCTCAGGATGGCTGTGTTCTACCTAAGGATTTTTATCTGTTTAACTGTCTGTAATTTACTTAAAAAAAAACCTTCCATGTATTGTAAAATCTGTATTAGTTGGTTTTAATCTACCCTTTAGAGGCAGTTAGCAAATATTTGAAGTACTCTGACTGGAAATTATGCGCCAAGGGATTGTTAGCATCTGAACTTTCTAATTGGAGTCTATACTCCAAAGGTAGCTACAACTATTGAAACTTCAGCATTCCTTAGCTCTGATCTATCCTAGAGGATTTGATAAATATAGTGAACATTAGATAGAATTTTGTCACCAATGAAATGAGGGTCTTCAAAAGTGTGGATTTGCTAGAAATATTTGGACAACAATCCTACTTTTAGATAGACAGTGTACAGTTGTTACCAAAGTCTGTCTGCTTGCTGCTTGAAAGCCAATACTTGGGAGATGACAGTGTGTGGGAAGGAAATCAGGCTAATTATCCTCCCCTCAAAAGACCATCTTGGGGAACTTGGGTACACCAGTTGATTTTTACACATAGGGAAAGAGGTGCCGGGGACGATGGACAGAAAGACTAAGTACTGGTTGGGGTCTCTGTCACCAGGATGTGTGTCTTTATTTTTTTATCCCCCTCCCAGAACATCCCAATTGAACTTGACCTCCTGGGGCTATTCTCTATAATTGTTTAGACAAACATTAGTTTTCTGCTAATTAAACCTCATAGAAATTTACTATTTGATGCACAGGACTGGAATAAGAAGGGACATACGTAGGTCAATTGAAGGTCACCAGATGTTCTGGGTTTTGTATATCTAAAGAAATATTTAGTAGTTAACATCTTAATCAGTTACTATCTTAATCATTTAGGTGTAGCTTTTCTTTTGAATTTAGAATGCCAGGCAAAGGGAGGGAAACTTCACAAAGGATAACTTCACAAAGAGGCATTCATGTTATACAGTTGCCCCCATGTTCAAGGGGACACACACAGCAGATATAAAAATCCACAGAGGTTCAAATCTCTTATATAAAATGGCATATAGTATTTGCATATAACTTATAAAACCTTCCTGTATAGATAATTAAATTTAATAATACAACGTAAATTCTGTGTCACTGGTGTTACATTGTATTTTTTAGGGAGTAACCTCAAGAAAAGAAGGCCTACATATGTTCAGTATGGAAGCAATTCACTTTCTGGATGTTTATAATCTGCAGTGATTGAATCTACCGATACAGGGCCCATGGATCTGGAGGGCTGACTGGTCCAGTGGGGATCTGGAGGGCTGACTGGTCCAGTGGGGTCAGTGCCTTCTCTTTAGCATTTGATTCTGAATTTGCCCTGTGCTCACATGTTAAGTGCAGGATTTCTGTGATTCCACTTTGGCTTGGCAATTGATCACGTAGCCAGATTTTTACCACATTTTAAACATTTGTTGAACACAATCATACATATAGGAGGGGATCATTGCCACATAATCATGATCACATGCATAGTGACAGAGCAAGCCAAGGCTGATGCCAGTTCATGATTTCCCCCCAATCCCATGTTTCCCCTACTTTACCCCTGTGTTAGTTGGGCTTCTCATGAAGTCAAAAGTTCCCCACTGTGTTGATAACCCTCCTACTCCCTCCCTCCTGCTGCCTTGACTTCCCTCTTATTCCTACCCCCTCCTTGACCCCTCCCTTTATCCCCCAGCATCATAGGCAAGGTTTCCCTTTTTTGTGTAAAAATTCACCCATGTTGAGGTTATTATTAACTTAGCCTACTTTCAGTCTGTTTCTGATTGTATTCCATCTTCCACATATGAGAGAAAATATTTGGCCCTTGAGTCTCTGAGTTTGGGATATTTCACTCAGCATATTTTTTTTTCTGTTTTCATCCATTTGGCTGAAAAAGGCATGAAATCATTCTTTCTAATAGCAGAATAGAACTCCATTGTGTGTGTGTGTGTATGTGTGTGTAATCACAATTTTTTAATCCACTCATCCAGTGAGGGGCATCTGGGTTGGTTCCATAGTTAAGCTATAGTAAATTGAGCTGCTATAAACATCGATGAAGCTGTGTCTCTGTAGTATGCCAATTCTAGCTCTTTTGGGAAAATACCCAGGAGTGGGATAGCTGGATCATAAGGTGGTTCCAGCACTAGTTTTTTGAGGAGTCTCCACACTGCTATCCAGAGTGACTATACAAGCTTGCAGTCCTACCAACAGTGTGACAACGTTCCTCTCTTCCCACAACCCCTCCAGCATCTGTCATTGCTCTTATTCTTCATTATGCCACTCTAACAGAAGTGAGGTGGAATCTCAGTGGAAGTTTTGATTTGCATTTCTCTGATTGCTAGTGATGTAGAGCATTTTCTCATATGTTTATGGGCTTTCTGGACTTCCTCCATTGAGAAATTTCTTTTTAGATCCGTGGCCCATTTATTGATTGGATTATTTGTGGTTTTGGTGTTTAGTGTTTTTAGTTCTTTGTATATTCTGGATATTAGCCCTCTGTCTGAGGTGT
>PVKS010053525.1:0-10377 GCA_004027875.1 Aplodontia rufa
TGGGCATCCATGACTTGGCATTAGCCTTGGATAACTAAGTATATATACATTTGTTCTTGATTGTTTGACTCCATATTCATCTCAAAAATAAAAAAAAAACTTCTTTTAGTCTATTGTTCCTTTAATCCCACTCTATTTCTGTGTGATCCTTGGTAAGGGAGTTGTGGGTTTGAAGTGAACTTTTTCTAGTTTGATTCCTTGTTTTTGAAGAGTTTCTTCTGGATCTTTGAATTAAGGTTCCTTGTGGTGAAGCAAGGCAGGTCTCCAGGTGCTTTTTCCTTGCAAGTCAAAGGGTTGGGTCAGACATTACCCATCCGATGATCACCTTCATCTAGAAAGCTGCTTTTGCATTGACCCTTATTTTGCTGCACCTTTTGGATCTAGGCTCCAGTGTGTGGATCTGGAACCTGTTGGGGGTGCAGGGTAGTCCGCTGGTTTGTTGAAGTGCAGTGGCAGGAGTGCATCACTGTGTCCTGGGGTCTCAGAGGCATGGGGCATGCTGAATTGGGCCTTCCTGCAGGCTGCAATGAGACCAGAGTTCTTTGGTGGCAGGGATAGGCCCAACATATCTGGACCTGGCAGTTATGTGCTGCAGCTGAGTGACTCCAGGCAGGGCTTCTTGGGGTGTTCTGGATGCCAGCTAGCCTAGGACCAGAGTCCTGGGCCTGTGCAGCAGGTGAGCATAACAGCTCCCTCACACTGTCTTTATTATTTCATTCTCAAATACTTCCACATTTGATATATGACCAAGTTGTTTTTAATTTGAATGACCCTTTTATATGCCTCACTGAAATTATCTGGGCCAAAAACAAGACACAAAAGAAACTGACACATTTCACTCTATAGGAAGTTTGTTGTGCCCTCACAAAAATATGGATAGGTGGGAAACAATGGTTTTGATGGCCACTGAAGAAACTTAAAATACTTACTCCAGACAAAATAAGGTATGGCAGTACATCAGAACTTCTTTTAAATATATTAAAACCTTTCACATTGGCAAAGGATTTGATGTAGACTGTGTGGACCAAAAGAGTTGAATCGAGGATCAATTAGTATAAGATAGGAGTTGATGGATTTTGGTACAACCTAAAGAAGAGCTTTCTAATAATGCGGCCTGAAGATGAAGTAAGATGCCTTAAGATAAAATTAGTACTCTATCAGTGCAACTATTCAAAATAGAAGCTAAAGAACTACTTGGTAGTGATACAAAGATACTTAGCCTAGGCTTGCTGACCATTGACATTTCTTCCAAGTCGAATATTCTACAGATTCATTTCCTCTTCTACTCTCTTTTCTCACCTTACCAAATATCACAAAGATTTTCTAAATACCTCAACACATCATATTCTGTAGTGATACATATGTTAACTGTGCATGTGGCCACATCTTCAAACAATATAATACAAATACGCCCTAAGTGAATTCCAAACACAGGGCTTAATATTCAATATGTCATTACCCAGTTTGTAAACTGTTTAACTTCTTTAATAATACTTCATATGCTTTGGTCTCAATTAAATTTTTAGATGGTTAGAAGGGAAAGGTTTTGTTATTATGGTTTTTTCTGAGAATCTTAAAACATTAGTTGCTAGAGCATCCTGAGGAAAAAGATATTGTTATGAAGAAAAATGCAAATGGCTTGCTTGTGGAATACAATGAGTCAGTAGCAGATGAACAGGCATAATTTAATTTTGCAGTGCTAGAATATATAGAATGGAAATAAAAACTAGAAAAGCTTTTCTGTTTCTAAATGATAAATTCTATTTCTTCCTGTTCCAGATTAAGGACTTACCAGGTTAGGGTGGTAGGTTGGGAACAGGTGTGAATTAGAAAATGGTAAAGCCAGGGCAGGGTAGAAGAGAGGGTTGGCTCCAGAAAAATGAACTATTATAGGAGTTGAGGATATGCAAAAGAACACACAAATGCATAGGCAGAGCCGGAGAGGAGGCCCCAAGATCATTTTCAGAAAACCTCATCGATAACTACATTTATGATTATATGTGTACAGAATCACTCTGGAAGTATCAATAAGAAGGTAGTAATAGCACTTGCCTATTGTGGAGGGAACTAGGGGACAAAGAACAAGCTAGGAGAGAGGGGCTTATGGTTCACAGAACATAATTTATTTTATTTGCTTTTTATCATGTGGGTCTTCTTAACCCAAAAAGAACATATAAAGAACATATCAAAAGAAGACTAGTGAGCATCTGTGAATAGTAAAAATGTTTAAAGAGCAGCACAAGATACTCAAAGGCCAGACACACAGCAAAGCTTTCCTGACCTAAGCAAACAATGTATACCAGAAATCAAGGGAAGGGTCCTCATCTTGACCCTAACCCTAAGACCAGTGCTGCTCAAATCATAGATACCTGCTTTTGATTCCTTCCTACCTTATTGCAAATTAACCCTGAGCCATCCTGACCTGTATACCTACAGATATAATTGGGAATGTCTGGCTTGGAAGAAGGTAAGCCAGGGAGTACATGGGATTTTATGGAAGAAGGACTGCTCTTTAGTGCACATTAAATATGCATTCTTGTAAAAACCCCAAATAAAATTATCTAAAGGTCTATGAATTAATCAGTGTTTAAAAAGTGATGGATACACATGCCCTAAATGATGGTTCCACCCCATAATAGTGACAGTTACAATATACATATATATCAAATCCAATTTATCACCTTAAAACTTCCAAACCCACAAACTTGTGTTCAGGCTGAACTGGACCTAAAAAGTTATCAAGTTCAATTTCATCAGATATTCATATTTCATCTATGGTTTTCCTGCCAAGTGATCAATCAACCACTACTTTTACTCTTCCAGTGACAAGGAACTCACTACCTAGTGAACCAGCCTATTCCAGTGCTAGATAGCATACAGTCATTGGAAAGTTTTCCCTTCTGTTGAGCCAATAATCTGACTCACAGACATTTCAATCCTTTGGTCCTTTGTTTGCTCTCACAGAATGTATAGAACCAGGCTGTTCTTTGCCCTACTTGCCCACCCTTCAAATCTTTGCAAGTTACATAGAAGTGCTCAGATTCTTCTCTTATCCAAGTGAATTATTTTCAGTTGTTTCCACTGTTCCCTATAAAACTGGGTTACATGCCCTCCACATACTGATTATTGCCTGAATGGGCCCAGGTTCATCTAGTTCCTTTGTAAGGTATGATGTGTACACAAGTAAGATGTAAACAGAGTAGATGTGTACAGGTATGGACCACTACCTTCTGTTCTCCAGGCACTACACTTCAATAAACTAGTTTGGGGTCAAATTAGTCTTTTGGAATAGCAATGTCCGCTGTTGAACACTTGGCATTTTCATTAATTGAACCCTGAAGACTTTTATTCTTAATCGGTGATATTAAAACAGGTCACCCTTGTGTCGTTCATTGTGGTTTGGAGCCCACTTTCGTTTTCCTGTTACATTTTATCCTTTTGATTTTGGTCTCCTATTGCTGACTGACAGAAAATGACTCTGTGAGTTGATACCTTCACTTGGCTACCCAGTTTTCTGCCATCTGTAAATCTCATCACAGGCCATCAGTGGTCTTTCCATGTCATTCTTGACAGGGATGAGCAAAACAGGAAAAGACAGTGCACTGAGCAACAGCACCAGCAGCCCCTCTCTGAGGACTTAAGTCCAGCCATCAGCATCTGTCACTGCAAGTTCAAAACCTATTAGTTCCTTAGTGGATTACAAAATCCTTTTAATTTGGCTAATTTTGCTCAGCATAATTTATTCCATTACCATATATTTACCTTCAAAGGTCATAATATCATTGTTTCTAATAGCTAAGTAGAACTCCATGGCATATATACCACAGCTTAAACCCAGAGACTCAAGAGTCAAATATTTTCCCTCGTTTGTGGAGGCTAGAGCAAAACTAAGACTTGGGTGAAAGGTAGTCAAGTCCATGTACTAGATTCACCAAAGTCAAAATAACACATAATATAGGGGAATCATAGCTATGTAGCGGAGAGGGGGGAGGGTAGGGAGAGAAAGGAATCTATGAGGGGAATGAACAATATATATATATTTTACTCTTTACTCATCTGAGAAGCCAAATAATACTTATGTAATCATTTAATTCTGGAAAATACATAATCATACATATAACAGATATAAATGTATATGCATATGTATATATACATATATACAATTATATATGCATACATATATTCATTTATATCTGTTATAGGGGGAAATATAGAGGAGCCAAGAGACTGAGGTGTGGGTGATGCAGGTGTGATTCTGGATTAGGATCAGGGGCATATCATATTGTTATTACTTATGCATTTATGATTGTATAACAACAAAATTCCTCAATAAAAATTTTTAAAACGCTTTGCATTCTAAAAAGAAATATTATTTTCTAACACAATTATTCTCTTTTAACTCTTATTTCTTTGTTATTTTTCACCAAGGTGATAAAATTTTGCAAACCTTTGCTTCTTGTACCCTTGTCCAAAGAAAGTAAATAATAATTTGTTCATAAGGTGAGTCATTCTTTCAAACATAAATTTTTATGGAGTATGTACCACAGGCAAAATTACCTGCCATCCTGGCATGTACACTGTAGAGAGGAGTAGTCTCACTAGACTCTTTGACCCTGTCCAGAAAAATGTTCTTGATGTACCAAGAATTTGGTAATGAGCTAACATTTCTCCTCAAGGTGGATTCTCTTGTAACAAACCAGATACATGGGAAAGGTTTACTGCTTAAGAGAGGTTCTGAACCCTGTACATCTTCAAGAATCCAAACAAAGATAATTTTATGGTTTGGTTCAGTTCAGCCTCTGGGAGATGCCTATTGTATGGCCAGAACTGTACTTGATGCTGTAAGAGACAATAGGGTCCTAATAAGAGTGTCTCTATCCTTTCTAGTAAAGCGGATCATCAAATCTGGGAGGCAAACCTGCATTTACATTTCGAAACTCAGTTATATGAATATAGGCTGGAAGAGATCTGCCTTGAGAGTATGTATATTACTTCAAGAAGAGCCCAGTGTGAGACTTTGGAGAACTCCCTTCCCTACCCTGGAGCATATTTCCCTCAAATGTGAAATGAAGGGATTATGCTGGCGGTGATTGGCAGCAGGGATGGTACTGACCCATGAGAAAGCATGAGGAAGTATATAGGGTAGGGGTTTTGATGGTCATTAGAACAACTGAGGGATGCTATTAAAATCTAGTTGTGGCACTCCACTCTTGCATTTCACAGGAAAATCAGAAGTCCCCTACAGCAAAGAATGATCTCACCCAAAATGCTAGTAGTGCCCACTCCCAATTGAGTAGCATTGGTAGATTGTCCTTCTGATGGCTCCTTCAGCTCTCTAATCTCATGATTTGGGGACTCTAGTTTACCATGAAAACAGGACAGAGTTGCCAAACTACCAATATAACCTTGGGATACATTATGAACAGGAGAATTCAGTGCTTCTTTTTTGCCCCACCAGCATCACAATCACCTTTGTTTGTTAAAATACAGAGTATCTGTTACTAAATATTAAGACAGAATTTTTTCACATGAGGCCCAGCATTGTGGATTCTAAAGTCCATTAAAATTTAAGGATCTGGATCAATGGATAGCTATTCTTTCTCACCTTGACAGTGATGAGAATACAGGTGGATTCCAATATCAGTACTCTTCTGACCCTGTGCATGTAATGTACCCAAAGCTCTCCAAATTATCTTGCAGTCAGTCTGGCCATATACCCTTCCTAAACGTTCCTCACTGGAGTTCTTTAACATTACATTTTGCTACTTTTTCTTCTGCTTCTTTCACTTCTCCTGAGTTTTCTTCTTTGACTTCTATTTTCATTCTATTCCCTAAATCAGTGATTTTTACCCTGTATCCATACACTGGGTTATTCATTCATAACTTCTGCTATTAAAGAACTTAGTTCTATTTTGAGTAATTTATGAATGGCAAACTTGAATCACATATGAAATATATATACAAAATAACATAATGATACAAAATAAAGAAATCTACAGACAATAAATACTTAACTGTTATAAAAGTCCAATGAATGAGATTCTGACATGCTATGTGATGCCTAAGTATACTGTATACTGCTGTTGTTTGTACCAGGAATGGAACCCCAGTTTGCTTAACCACTGAGGTACATCACCAGCTCATTTTTTTAATTTTTTATTTTGAGACAGGGTCTTGCTAATTTGCTGAGGCTGGTTTTGAATTTGTGATTCTCATGCTCCAGCCTCCCATGCCACTGGGATTACAGACATGCACCACCTCGCCCAGCTAAATATAATGTTTTAACCTCTAGATGAAAGAACTAGGAACAAGGGTGGTGGGTGGATGTATATCTGGAGAATTTAAGGGAAAGTACCTTATTAGGAGTGCCCAAGATTATGAAGTATGATTTCTGCTAGAAGTCTCCTCTCTGAAATATTGCCTCATTCCCTTGTATTTTCCTTCTATCCTGGTACTGAGATAGGGTTTGAAGGAGAAGATAGTACTGCAGCTACAGTGAAGCCATTGTGCCAGAGCCCTGAGGTCCAGATTCTCCAGACAAGGTAGCCAAGGTAGCCACATGATCCGAGTTCAGAAACTCTAATAATGGTGCTGTCAAAATCATCTCTGAAAGCAAACTATCATCCCCACCTAGGAAAGCATACTAAAGTGAATGATATCCTGACAAGAAAGGAATAAATTTTATCTTTGAATACAAAAGGTGCTATGCTGCAGTGGCATATGGGAGCAAACTACCATTTTCTCAGCAGTCACATGATAGGCACTACATTTAAAATAACATTATGGGGCCATGATTATTATCACTATCTTTACAGATCACAAAATTAGGCTGAAAGGGAAAAGCTAGCAAGGAGAATAATACTGTCAAAGTCAATTACATTTAATTCCTAACACTATGCTACATTTTTTCTTTGTTTGTTCTAAGAACTTGGGATCTAGAAATCATATTCAGGAAAATCCAAAACTGGAAGGAAAGCCTACCAGGAAGGGCCAATGTAGCTACCAGTTAGATCCACTAGAATGTGGTAGAGGGTAAGGGGTATCTATCCAAGACAGGTCTAGGTCACAAAAGCCCCAGTCAGGTACTGCCACAAATTATTCCAAAGGATCAAACATAATGGACAGTAGGAAATTGTGATTAATTCATCAACATTATGACAGCTGAAGCCAAAGGTTAACAGGGAAGAAGCCTTGATCTGAGAGGCACCATCTGGAAGCTCCTAGTCAGACATCAGACTGATCCAGAGATGAGCAGAGTAGCACAATCTGGCTGGCAGCAAAGGAGACAGCCTGGGTCCAATTGCTGGCTCTTCCCTCACTATTTTTTTTAACAAAAGTTTTAGTGGCTTGGCGGTTGTGGCACTCTGGCATGCACAAGGACACGGGTTTGAACCCAGAACCATGTACACAATGAAGTGATGGAGCAACAAAAGTCACATGAAAAACTAAATAAAATTGATTCTCTCTTTCTTTCTCTCACTGTCCCTCTCTCAAAAAAAAGAAGTCTCTTAAGGAGATTAATAATAAGAGAAATGGCATTCTGCTGATATGACTATCCACACATTCAATAAATGTACTACCAACATTTACTCATGCATTTAAATATTTGTTGAGGTGCTATTATATGCCATGCACCATGGCAACAACAGGAAAGATGACACAGTCCCCATCACTTCCAGTGTGATTCAGTGTCAGGCATTTTTTGGGGGGGACACTTAACACATTTGCAATGATTCGATATCTGCCTTCACCTTGGAGATCCACACATGTAGAGAGCCACTATAATGCTTTAAATCACCCCGGTATCTGTAGTTCCCTCAGAAAGGACCTGATATATAGCTGACATAGCCATTGCAGACAAATCTGTTTGATTAATAATATATCTTTTCAGGGAGGCAGTTGGAAAGTCAAGTAAATCAAGGATTACAATAAAAAGTAGAAATGACACACACTAGTTGGAAGAAGAGGACAAAGAGATTAAGGGTTGGGCATCTAAATCCAACTGGGATGAAAGTAGCCAAGAAAAAATTTTCCAGTAAAAAGGGGCTCCTCACACTGAATGAAAAACTAAGTAGGAGTTAGTAAAATGAAGAAGAGGGGGAAAGAGTCCCAGCAGATGGAACAGCATGCCAATTGCTAGTTCTGACTGAACTAGCTTAAGCAATTAGTAATCACTTAGCAACCTCTCAGTTCAGTCAATTCGATTTTAGCCAATCAGAATAATGGAGTCAGCTGTGTGCAGAGAGAAGGCTATGTACTGCACCCTATGCATGTGTTTGCTGGCTATTTTCTGGTATAAAATGGAATGCTGGGCGGGAGATAGAGGTGTCACAGGAACCTTTCGGGAAAATCCCCAGATCCTTTATGGTTTAAATCATAAAAGGTTATTTGCTATACTACTTAGTGGAACTTTTAGTAATTTATTTAAGGTAGCCTAGGCCTCTGGATTATTTGTTGACCAATCTGCTTCTTTTTTTCACTGACATATAATCTACTTGAAGATTGCAGCTCTGGTGTCCATGATAGGTTAAAGTTATCCACCAAGTCTTTGCAGAGGTGTCATCTCTAACCACCGTGCCCTTGAATCTGGGTTAATCCTCAGTGACTTGCTTGACCACAAAGAAAGTGGTGGAAGTGACATTGTGGGACTTCAGAGGCTGAGTCATAAAAGGCTAGTAATCCTCCAGCTGAGTCACTGGAACACTAGTTCTTGGAGCCCTGAACTGCGGGTTAGAAGACCAAACATCTTTTAGAATGTTCTCATTACAAAGAAAAAATATTTGAAGTGATATATATGCCAATTGCCCTAATATGTTCAATACACATTATAAACATGCATTGAAATGCCACACTATACCCCAGATACATATACAATTACTATGTATCAATTAAAATAAAATACATTAAAAAAAGAATTCCAAACATCTTGAGACTGCCATGCTAGTGAGGTCACATTTAGACATCCTGGTTGACAGGGACAACTTAACCTACCCTTCCAGCAGTAGCAGTAGACATATGAGTGGAGCTGTGAAAGACCCTGCAGGCCTCTCCATCAACCACCTAAACAGTCCCAAGTGATCAAAGGAATCACATAGCAGAGCCCTGCCTGAATTCCTGCATTATGGGATAGACTAAAATGGTTGTTGCATTGAGCCACAGTTTTGAAGTTGGTTTATTACACAGCAATAAGCAAGTGGAACACTGCCATAGTCACTGTTTTACCATTGGTGCCAGTCTGCCACACAGTTAACTTTCAGTTCAAATTTACTGACTGAAGGAATGAATGCTATAAAGATAGGACAAAGAGCTATAAAAGAAAGAAAAAGATACATGTGTCAGCTCTTATATATGAGACAACTTTAGATAAATTAGCATAATTTTCTAAATAATATGGTCCCTCCTCTGGGAAGCTCACCAGAGTAGGCACTTCACTTAAATTCTTCTAGAAGTCAGAAAGGAATAAGCAAACCTTTACACCACATTCCCTAACATAAAGTCCAGCTTTCCAGTGGCTGTCTCTTTATCCCAACATTTCAGGTTTTTCCAGCTTTCGTGATAAGGTCCCACTATAGTTAGAATCAATGTTTTTCCTTCTCTTTACTGTAAGACCTTTGCACTTTCTTGGAAGAAATTAACTCCAAAAAGGCCAGCTAGAAACTTTGAACAACAGAATAATTACAAAAATCTATGGGTTTCCAAGTTTGGTTTCAGAACCAGAGCCACCTTACAAAGAATGGGGGCATACAATATCTCTTAATAGATAAATAGGGACTTGAATTCTAAATGTCACTATGTTTTACTTCCCTCACCTTTAATTGCCTGATGTTTAGACCTAAATTCAATCAGTAGCCTATTGTTTTGTGCTTCCTGGGAAGCAAGAGGCAGCTGAAAGAACTGCTGGGGAAGAATTGGGTGGAGTTGGAAATCTAAATCACAGCCTGACCCTTATGAATTTTCTTTTCCATTTTATTCACCTCCTTCTAGCCCTGATGTTATCGGTAATTTCCCCAAGAGAGAGAAAACCCAGACTTCCTTAAAGAGCTCAACTACCTGCCTCAGCAAAATCCAAAATGGGGAGAACAGCTGCTCCATAGAAACTGTGCTCCTGTGTTTGTGTCCAAGGAAACTCACACAAAGGAAACACACTGGCAGGCCTCTTTCATTTCTGCCTTCCTCTAGCTGGCTAAGAAGCAAAGTCTGTAGCAATTCTGGGCAGCCCACCCAAAATGTAAAATGGACAGGACACCGTTGTAGCCAATGAATAGCCAAAGGAAAATCAAACCACTGTTGATGCATTCAAGACTTGAGCTAACCAGCACAAACAAATAGACAATAAGCTGTGGACAGAGACAGTGCATAAAAGCAAACTTATTTTAG
>PVKS010053526.1:0-10373 GCA_004027875.1 Aplodontia rufa
TGTATAGATTCTGGATATTACAATTACCCCCAGGAGTGCCCCCCCAATTACCCACCCTTATCCCTCCCTTCCTCTTCCCACAATATCTCTAAAAAAGGATTATGTTGTATAGCATTACATCTTATCTGGATTTAACACATGATAATAGACCAACTTTCTCACTGGCCAGGGTCTAGTCCCAACCTCCACAGATGAGTGGAGACAATCGATCATTAGTTCTCTGGGTTAAGCTGATTTTACTCAGCATGATCTCTTCCGTAGCCATCCATTTACCTTCAAAGGCTGTAATATCATTGTTTCTAATTGCTGTGTAAAATTCCATGGTATATATATATCACAGTTTTTGGATCCATTCATCCAGTGAGGGATGTTTGGGTTGTTTCCATAGTCTAGCAGTAGTAAATTGAGCTGCTATGAACATAGATATTGCTGTGTCACTCTAATGTGCTGATTCTAAAACCCCTGGAAAGATTCCCAGGAGTGGAATAGCAGGGTTGTATGGTGGGCTAAACTTACTCTTTAATCTTGGTTTTATTCTGAAAATTTATTGTTGAATAATAGTGAGTGGTCAGGTATAGAAATGACATAAGCAGTCTTTGTTAGACATCTGATTAATAATTGAATTTGAATCAATCACATACTGAAGTCTAAAATCTTAAAGAATATAATCCAACATAGTTAAAGTCTAGTTTTTTCCTGCCCCTCTGTTTCAACCCTAACTATAGCACTAAGCAGTGTTGCCCTGCTTCTGTCATCTCCATGAGGCAGAGGTTCCTCTGTTCATCTTTATATCTCTAGTGTACATTATGCTGATTGCATTGGCATCATAGGTGTTCAATAAATATTCATTAAATGAAACAAAGAGGATTACCCAAAACTGACAATCACTTTATTGACATTTATGTATAGAACATTTTCACATGATGATACAAGAGATAAAGTTTTAATATCCCCATTACTATGAGGAATAGAATTCTTTCAGTGAATAGAGGAGACAGTGTTGTGTAAAACTTTTTAGTAAATGGAAAAAAGTAATATAATTGACTGTTTTTTAAAAATGCATTTACATTAAAATAATTATTCTAGAAAAAATTGAAGCATTTATGATTTTTTTTTTTTGCCTAATAAAACAAGACTTGAAAAGTTTCTAATGGAGACGTGGATATTCAAAGTGTTGCTTTCAAGTAAGAAGAAATTCCTATACCGAAATATATATTCATGGTAGAAGGTTTTTAAATAAAAGGAAGTGGACTGAGGATGTTTCTCAGTGGCAGGACTTTTGCCTGGCATGCATGAAGCTCTGGGTATGATCTCTAGCCATGCAAAATAAAAATAAGAAAATAAATAAAAGGAAGGAAAAGGAAACAAAACACTGGAAATAATCCATAATTCTAAAACCAAAAGATAATCAATATAAAGATTTTGGTTTATATCTATTCACTCTATTAAAAAATCAGAATGTAGGTATAAATTCAGGCTTGAGTGTTCAAAAAAGGGAGTCAGACCTAAAAGTGGCTGAGCAAAAAACATTTTTATTGGGATCAGCAGCTCTCAGGCCAGATTCACCAGCCCACCAGAGTGATGGCGGGCAGGGGAAATGGCATACAGCCCCAGCTGGGCAGCAACTTTATAGTCTGGGGTGAGCAAAGGAAGTTTGGGGGCCTTGTCCTTCGGAGATTGCTTCCTGATGTCCTGCCCCCTCCAAGCTGCCTGGAATCGACCTAACACACTCCCTCTTGCATATTTCTATTTTTGTTTACTTATCTTTTCCCCACTATCTTTCTCTCTCTCTCTATTGATCTCATTTCCCTAATCCACACAACTATATGTATGTCTCAATTTGAATATGTACGCAAATTTCTGTTTCAAAATATAGTCCTCCGCTCTAATCTCTGCTATAGACCCAGAAAATGAGTTTGCAATGAAGTTGTAAATAAAGGAAAGATTAGTAGTTAGTATGCGTATGACTTGAAATGTGTATTAGGTTTAGATCTTCAAACGTACAGTCTATGTCCCATTGAAGAAAATGTGATTGGCTACTTTTACATTTTTCTAGAAACTTCACTATTTCATCTGAAAAATCTTTCAACTTTTGCTTCAAGAATCTCTTCTCCTGGAATGTGTTTGCAAGCAGAAATCTCCAAGAGCCTCCAAGAGAAAAGATCCAAATCACTTCACATGTTTGGTCTCTGGATGGTAGCAATCAACACCACACAGCTGTGCAATCTTCCAGTCCATTCAATTTTTAAAAAATTTCTTTCTAAAATTTTGCAGCAGAAAATTTCTAAAATAATAAAACTCTGCTCATCATTATGTTACAATATAATTTGTGAACTCATTATTATAAGTCTGTATCTGACTATTGTATTTTTTTTTAAAGAGAGACTGACAGAGTGAGAGAGAGAAAGAGAGAAAGAGAATCAATTTTATTTATTTTTTCATCTGGTTTTAGTTTTCCTGACAGTTAATTTTGTATGTGGTGCTGGGATTTGAACCTGGTCCTCACCCAAGCTAGGCAAGTGCTCTATCACTGAGCCACCACTCCAGCTCCTTTTGTAGGTTCTTCTAGTTCCTTTAACAGTTGTTGAAAATTACATAAATACCCCATAATTCTGTAGTCTGCTCTTGTATTCTTCCTGCATTTCAGTAGTACAAACATTCTGAAGGGCACTAATCTGAAATTCTGTGATGAGTAGCATTAATGTTGGATAACAGCATGCGTTAGAGCACATACTTCACTATATAACTATAGATTCATTTGTCTCGGCTATATCAGTTTCAACTGCCCCAAATATTGGATACTGGTCAAAGCAAAATCTTGAGTATTTTATTCTTTTTTTCTAATTTGTTAAATATGGTTTACAATTAGGAGGGAATCATTATCAAACATTCAAGAACAAATGTGTAATTACAAAGCAAGCCAAGGCTGATGCCATTCCATGGTTTCCCCCCTTGTGTTCCCCATGGTTCAATGTTTCCCCCTATTAAACCTCCATGTTAATTGGACTTCTCACGGAAGTTGAAGGTTCCCCCTCTAAGTTGATCTCCCATACTCTATCCCTCTGGTTTCCTTGATATCCTTCCTATTCTCTCTCCTACCTTTCGTTCTACCTCGTTATGTTCCCCAGCATCCTAGGCAAGTTTCTCTCTGTTTGTGAAAAAATTCATACAAGTCGAGGTTATTATTGGCTTAGTCATCTATCATACTGTTTCCAATTGTATTCTAGCTTCTACAAATGAGAGAAAACATTCTGCCCTTGAGTCTCTGAGTTTGGGATATTTCACTTCACATATATTTTTTCCATCTCCATCCATTTGGCTGCAAATGCCATAATATCATTTTGTCTAATAGCTGAATAGAATTCCATTGTATATAGGTACCAAAGTTTTTGAATCCACTTGTTAAGTGAGGGGCATCTGGGTTGGTTCCATAGTTTAGCTATAGTAAATTGAGCTGCTATAAACATTGATGAAGCTGTATCTCTATAATATGCTGATTCTAGCTCTTTTGGGAAAATACCCAGGAGTGGGATAGCTGGGTTATAAGGCGGTTCCAGCCCTAATTTTTTGAGGAATCTCCACACTGCTTTCCAGAGTGGCTGTACCATGTTACAGTCACATCAGCAATGGGACAGTGTTCCTCTTTTCCCACAGCCCTTCCAGGATCTGTCATTATTTATATTCTTCATTTTGTCCACTCTGACAGGGGTGAGGTGGAATCTCAGTGAAGTTCTGATTTGTATTTCTCTGATTACTAGTGATGTAGAACATTTTCTCATATGTTCATGGTCTTTTTGGACTTCCTCCATTGAGAAGTTTCTTTTTAGTTCTGTGGCCCATTTATTGATTGAATTATTTGTGCTTTTGGTGTTTAGTTTTTTGAGCTCTTTATATATTCTGGATTTTAGCCCTCTGTCTGAGGGGTAGCAGGCAAAGATTTTCTCCCATTCTGTAGGTTCTCTCTTAACATTCTTGACTAAATCTTTAGCTGTGCAAAAGCTTTTTAGTTTAATTGCATCTCATTCATTTATTCTTGACTTTAATACTTGCATCCTGGGAGTCTTGTTAAGGAATGCGGTGCCAACCTCTATATCATGTAGTGTTGATCCTATTTTTTCTTCAAGCAATTGCAAAGTTGCTGGTTTAATATCCAGATCTTTGAATCATTTTGATTTGATTTTTTATGCAGAGAGAGAGATAAGGATCCAATTTCAGGTGTCTACATATGGCTGTCCAATTTGTTCAATACCATTTGTTGAACAGGCTATCATTCTTCCACTCTATGCTTTTGCCCCCTTTATCAAATATCAGATGGTTAAAGTATGGGGGTTCAACTCAGAATCTTCTATTCTGTTCCATTAGACTTCAATTCTATTTTGATACCAATACCATACTGTTTCTGTTACTATTGCCCTATAGTATAATTTCAGGTCAGAAACTGAGATACCTACTGCTTCCTTTTTCTTGCTGAGTAATATTTTGGCTATTCTGGTTTTCTGTTATTCCATATGAATTTGAGAATTGCTTTTTCTATATCTGTGAAGAATGTCATTAGTATCTTCATGGGGATTGCACTGAATCTTTATAGGGCTTTGGGTAGAATGGCAATTTTGATTATATTGATTCTGCCTAACCAAGAACATGGAATGTTTTTCCATCTACTCAGATCTTTTGCAATTTCTTTTTTTAATGTTTGACAATTTTCATTGTAGAGGTCCTTAATATCCCTTGTTAGATTGATGCCCAAGTATTTTATTTTATATTTTGAGGAGATTGTGAATGAGACAGAGTTCCTAATTTCTTCTTCAGTGGACTTGTTGCTGGAGTATAGGAAAGTTAATGATTTATGAGTGTTGATCTTATAGCCAACCACTTTGCTGAAATCATTTTTGAGCTCTCGAAGTCTTCTGGTCAAGCTTATTGGATTTTATGTGTATTGGATCATTGACTTCCTCTTTTCCTATTCAAATTCCTTTGATTTCCTTCTCTTGTCTGATAGCTCTGGTTAGGGTTTCAAGGTCTATGTTGAATAAGAGTTGTGAAAGTGGAAAACCTTGTCTTGTTCCTGAATTCAGTGGCAATGCTTTCAGTCTTTCTCCATTAAGCACAATGTTGGAAATGGCTCTTACAAAATTAAAGTATCTTCCTTTGATCCTTATCTTCTCCAGAGTTTTGAGCATAAATGGGTGCTGAATTTTATCAAAAGCCTTTTTTGCATCAATTGAAATAATTATGTGATTTTTATTTTTAATTCTGTTTAAGTGTGAATTACATTTATTGATTTGCATATGTTGAACCTGCTTTCCTGGTATGAAGCCCACTTGATCATGATGTGTTATCTTTTTAATGTATTTTTGGATCAGGATAGCTAGGATTTTATTAAGGATTTTGGTGTCAATGTTCATCAGGGAAATTGGTCTTTACTTTTCTTGAAGTGTCTTTGGTGGGTTTCAGTGTCAGTGTAATATTTGCTTCATAAAATGTATTTGGGAGTGTTTCCACCTTTTCAATTCCATGGAACAGCTTGTATAGGATCAGTGTTAATTCCTCTGTAAAGGTCTGGTAGAATTATGCCATGAATCCATCAGGTCCTGGGCTTTTCTTTTTTGGAAAGCCTTTGATTTCTGCTTCAATTTTGCTAACTGAGATTGGTTTATTTAGAATTTTCAATGTCCTCTAGTGTTAATTTGGGAATGTTTATGTGGCGAGATATTTGTCCATTTATTTCAGATTATTAAACTTGTGGAGTATAATTTTTCAGAATAAGTTCTGATAATCTTCTGGATTTTGGTTGAGTCGGTAGTGATATCTCTGTTTTTGTCTTTGATTTTGTTGATTTGCTTCTCTTCATTTCTCCTTTTGGTGAGGTTGGCAAAGGGTCTGTCAATCTTATTTATTTTTTTCAAAGAACCAACTCTTTGTGTTGTTGATTATTTGTATTGTTGTTTTTGTTCTCAATTTCATTGATTTTGGCTCTGATTTTAGTTATTTTCTGTCTCCGTTAGGTTAGGGATTGGATTGTTCCTCTTTTTGCAGGGATTTGAGTTGGAGCATAAGACTATTTATTTGGGCTCTTTCCTGATTTTTGATGAAGGCACTCAGTGCTATAAATTTACCTCTTAAGAAAGCTTTCATACTATCCCAGAGATTTTGGTACATTTTTTCATTTGTTTCCAAGAATTTGTTAATTTCTGTTCTCAATACTTGTTTTATCCAATCTTTGTTTAAGAGAGTATTATTCAGTTCCAAGTATTTGAGTAGTTTCTGTTGTTTTTCTTTTGTTAATTGCTAAAATCATAGCATTGTGGTATCACAAGATACATGGGATTATATCAGCTTTTTTTGTATTTGTTAAGGTTAGCTCTATGTACTTGTATGTGGTCTATTTTGGAGACAGGTAAACTCAGCCAATTTAGGATGGAATATTTTGTAAATGTTTGTTAAGTCCAGTTGGTTAATAGAGATGTTTAGGTTAGAGATATCTTTGTTGATCTTTGCTTTGATGACCTGTCTATTGTGTATTAAAGTCTCCCAATATTTTTGTGTTGAGATCATTGAGGGGTTTAATGTCCTAGAGTATTTTTTCCAAGTATTTGGACAGGTTGTAATTGGGGGTATAACTGCTAACTATCGTTATGTCTTCTTGATATATTGTATCTTTTACTATGATATAGTGACCTTCTTTGTCCTTTGTGACTAGTTTTTTGTCAAAATTAACTTAAACAGATATTAGGATCACAATGCCAGCTTGCTTTTATTGGCCACAAGCCTGGTAGACGTTTTACCTATCTTTCACCTTTGGTCTGTGTCTATTTTTTACTGTGAGGTGTGTCTCCTGAAGACAGCATATTGTTGGATTTTGTTTTTTTGATACAATAAGCCAATCTGTGTCTTTTAATTGGGGCATTGAGACCATTCATGTTCAGAGTTAAAATGATTATGAGCGTCTGTGTCCCTGATGATGTGACTGTTGCTGTGTTTTGTGCCATCTTGGATATCTTTTGGTATGTATTATGGTAATTGATTTTCTTTTGTCTAAGGGTTTTGGAACTTGATAGGATGATCCTCTGAATGAAGTATGTCTTTGAGAATTTTCTGTAGTGCAGGCTTTGTGTTCATGTATCTTACTAGCTTGAATTTATCATTGAAGCATTTAATTTTCCCATCACATTTAAAACTGAGTTTTGCAGGGTATATTATCTTTTGCTGAAAGTCATTTTCTTTCTATGTTTGAAAAATATCATACCATGCTCTCCTGGCCTTTATTGTCTGATATGAGAAAAAAAATTTCTGGGATAAAATGAAAAGAAACAATCAAAGAGTGATTGGGATACAGGAAGAAATTGAAAAGGAAATGAATGGTATAAGGAACCTTCTCAAGAAAATAGTTAAAGAAAAATTTTCCCATATAAAAATAGACTCAGATATACTCATCCAGGAAGCTTACAGGACACCCAAGAGGCCTAATCAAATGAGAAACTCACCAAGATGCATAATATTCAAAATGTACAACAGGGAATTAAAGGAAAGAGTACTAAAAGCTGCAAGGGAGAAACACCAAATCACATTCAGAGGCAAATCAATTAGAATTACCTCTGACTTTTCAGCTCAGACTCTGGAAGCAAGAAGATCATGGAAAGAGATCTTTCCGTGTCTGAATGATAACAACATGCAGCCAAGAATACTATATCCAGCAAACCTCAGCTTCAAATTTGAAGGGGAAATAAGAACTTTTGATGATAAGGTCAAACTTGCAGCATTTGTGAACAGAAAACCAGCGTTACAAAGAATCCTCAAAAAAAAAAAAAAAAAACAACAATAACAACAACAACAAAAAAACCCAAACAACTCCAGATAGAAAAACAAGCAAACCCTACTCAAAACCCACAAACAGAGGAAATTCAGTAAAGGTACATGCTATAAATACCCAACCAAGGCAGCACAGAACTTACTAATAAAGCACAATGACTATGAACCACAACCACATAATTATTCTAACACTGAATGTGAATGGTCTCAATGCACCAATCAAAAGACACAGAATAGCAGATTGGATCAAAAAATGAAATCCAACAATATGTTACTTAAAGGAGACCCATTTCACAGCCAATGATATCCACAAATTGAGGGTGAAAGGATGGAAAAAAAATCTACCATATGTTTGGCCCAAGAAAGCAAGCTGGTGTTGTAATACTTATATCTGAAAAGGTAGATTTCAAACATAAATTAATCAGAAGAGATAAAGAAGGCCATTACATATTAGTAAAAGGAACAATACAATGGGAAAATATAACCACAGGAAATACATACTGTCCAAACAACAATGCTCCCAATTATGTGAATAAATTACCCCATGACATAAAACCACTAGTGGACCTCAACACAATAATACTGGAAGACTTGAACACTCCTCTGTCACCAATAGACAGATTGTCAAAGCAAAAAAACCAATAAAGAGATCTCTAGCCTAAAACAGTCCATAAATCAAATGGACTTAACAGACATCCATAGAATATTCCACTTCAGCTGAATATACCTTCTCCTCATCAGCACACAGATCCTTCTCCAAAATAGATCATATTCTAGTTCACAAAGGAAATCTAAGGAAACATAAAATAGTAGGAATTAATCCCTGTATAGTATCAAACCATGACACCATAACCCTATCAATTAACAGCAAAAATTACAACAGAAAATACACATGTACATGGGGATTAAATAATACACTATTAAAATGAAGAATGGATCCAAGAAGACATGAGAGAAGAAATGAAGAAATTATTGGAAGAGAATGAGAATGAAGACACAACTTATCAAAACCTCTGGGATAACATGAAAGCATTCCTAAGTGGAAAATTGATAGCACTGAGTGCCCACATCAAAAATTAGGAGAGGTCCCAAATAAATAAGGTTATGCTCCACCTCAAATCCCTACAAAATGAAGACCAATCTAATCCCAAAGCAAAGACTTTCTCAACAAGAATCCAAAAGTGAAAGAAATAAAGTAAAAAAATCAGTGAGTGGGATGCCATTAAGGTAAAAAGCTTTTGCACAGCTAAAGAATTGGTGAAAATTGTCAAGACACAACCTACAGAATAGGAGATAATCATGGCTTGTGATTCTTCTGACAGGAGACTAATATCCAGAATTTATAAAGTACTCAGAAATCTTAATATCAAATATACAAACAATTCAATCAATAAATGAGCCAGAGGCTGGAGCAGTGGCTCAGTGGTTTCAGCGCTTGCCTGGCAAGCACGAGGACCCGGGTTCAAACCCCAGCACCACATACACAACTGAATGTTGGAGCAACTAAGGCCATGTGAAAAACTAAATAAAGTTGTTTCTCTCTTTCTCTGTCTCTCTCACTGTCCCTCTCTCTTTAAAAAAAAATGAGCCAAAGAGCTAAATAGAAAACTCTCAACAGAGGAAACTGAGCAAGCCAATGACTACATGAGAAAATGTTCTAAATCACTAGTAATCAGAGAAATGCAAATCAAAACTACACTAAGATTTCACCTCACTCCAGTCAGATTGGTAAAAATGAAGAATATAAACAATAACATAGCTGGAGGGGCTGTGAGGAGATAGGAATACTAGCACACTGTTGGTGGAATTGCAGATTGGGATAGCTGCTCTGGAAAACAGCATGGAGAATCCTCAAAAAATTAGAAATGAACCCATCATATGATCCCAGTATCCCTCTTCTGGGTATTTTCCCAGAGGAATTAGAATTAGCATATTACAGTGACACAGCAAAATCTATGTTCATAGCAGCTGAAATTTACAGTAGCTAAATTATGGAACCAACCCAGATGGCCCTCACTGGATGAATGGATCCAAAAACTGGTATACATATACCATTGAATTCTACTCTGCAATGAGAAACAACAAAATTACAGTCTTTGAAGGTAAATAGATGGCAATGGAAGAAATCATGCTGAGCATGGTTAGCCAAACTCAGAGGAGTAAGGTTCCAATGTTTTCACTTATATGTGGAGGCTGGAGCTAAGCCCAGGCTTGTGTAAATTGTATTCAACCTCATGTATTAAACCCAGCAAAGGTGTAGCAACACATAATCTAGGGCAATAATAGACATGTAGCAGGAGGAGGGGGTAAGGGTAGGGTTGGGGAGGACAGAGAGAGGGAGGATAGGGAGTGATCTAGGGGATAAAAAGAGCTAAATAGAGACTTCTCACCAGAGGACATTGATCAAGCCAATGAATACATGAGAAAGTGCTCTAAATCATTAGTAATCAGAGAAATGCAAATGAAAACCACATTAAGATATCACCTTACACCAGTCAGAATGGCAAAGATGAAGAAAATAAACAACAATAGATGCTGGAGGGGATGTGGAGAGATAGGCACAC
>PVKS010053527.1:0-10384 GCA_004027875.1 Aplodontia rufa
CAGAAAAACTAAATAAAAAATTAATTCTCTCTCTCTCTCTCTCTCTCTCTCTCTCTTAAAAATAAAAAAAGTTAAAAAAAAGATTTCCCCTCATTCTAGTCAGAATGAAAAAGTTGAATAATATGAGCAATAACAGATGCTGAAGGGCTTGTGGGGAGAAAAGAACACTAACACATTGTTGGTGAGACTGCAGAGTGGTACAGACACACTGGAAAGTAGTGTAGACATTCTTTAAAAAAATAAACCACCATATGACCCATTTAACTCACTCCGGAATATTTTCCCAGAAGGGTAGAATCAGCATATTACAGAGACACAGCTACATCAATGTTTATAGGAGCTCAATTTACAACAGCAAAATTTTGGAATCAGTTCAGATACCCTTCACTGGATGAATGGATCCAAAAACTGTGATAAATATACATGCAATGGAGTTCTATTCAGCTATTAGAAAGAATGGTATCATGGTTTTTGCAGATAAACGGATGGAAATGGAAAATTTATGCTGAGTGAAACAGGTTAAACCCAGCGACTTAAGAGTCAAATGTTTTCTCTCATTTGTGGAAGCCAGAGTAATAATGAAGTCAGGATGAAAGTTAGTCAAGTTTCTTTACTAGACCCACGAAATGCAAAGTAACCCATAATCTGGGAGAGCTATAGCTAAAAAGAGATGGGAGAAAGTAGGGGATGGAGGGAGGGAGGGAATAATGAGAGGGAGGTAAAAGGTCAATCTGGTAAGGTACACTTTACTCCACTTAGAAGACAAATAATACTCATGCAGTCACTTAAAAGTAGAAAATTCAAAAATGTATGTACGTGGTCATTTATGTATGTAATATGGGGACACTACAGGGGAGGCAAGAGTTAAGAGAATCGGTGAATGGGGATGGGTGAGGCTGTGGAAAAGGATCAGGTTCTAATTGTATTATCATTATGCATGAATGTATGAATGTGTGACAACTAATCCC
Organism: Aplodontia rufa; assembly: GCA_004027875.1. NCBI lineage: Eukaryota > Metazoa > Chordata > Mammalia > Rodentia > Aplodontiidae > Aplodontia > Aplodontia rufa. The sequence continues at coordinate 969 of PVKS010053527.1, forward strand.
TTTAATATGTTGAAATTTTTTAAAAAAATATGAAAACAAAAAAAAGGAAAAAAGAAAAGGAGGCCTATAAAGATGTAATAAAAGAAGGGGAAGATGCTCCAGTGGAAATGTTGTTTTATAAATTGTAGGTGACAGAATTCCTGGGGTAACCCTCCATGTTAAAGAAATATTAAGGGCAGATTTTGCTACCCTGCAAGTTTTCTGCTGAATCTCAAAAACTGTGTAATTATAAAGCGAAAAATAAAAAGTTTTAATGAGTGGTAGGTGAAGATAGTTTTATGCTTGTGTCCTCCCAGGTCTTTTCAAGATTTCAGCCTATTGGATATATTGTAGAACCCTAGTTTGTTGCATTCCTGTGACTTTGGTTATAGTCCCTTTTAAAGGAGAGTGGTTCTTAAAAAGGTTCCTTGCAAGGGACATTTAGGAAAGTTTAAATTACTGAACAACTGGACCCACTTCATATATCCCATAAAATTCATTACCATTAGACACAAATTAACAATTGAGTAGCATATGATTACATTCCACTTTATTTTTGTTAATATAAGGACTAGAGATGAAGTAACTATGTAGGGGGAGGCACAGTGGAATAATGGGACAATTAAATCTGTAGAACAATTATTTTCCTTAAAATTTATACTTCTTATAACTTCACATTATCATTATTATATATTAATCTTTCCATTTTAAAATTGTATTATCATTATGGTTCTAACTATTCCAATCTTTCTCACAGATACACTAAAAATTTCTTATTTTCAGAATTGTTCTTTATAATTCACAACCCTTCCCCTTGTTTCCAAATGATCACTCTAGAAAATAACATTTCAAGAGACATTGAAGCTTCTGGGCTTTTCTCTTTTTGAAGTTATTTTTTGGTGTTTTCAATGTTATGTTATAGTTTCTGATATGCTATATTAAAATAAAAGAAACAGTTTTCTTGCTATTAGCTTAGAATAAAAGATGAAAGACTACATTGAAAAATTAAGAGCTTATAGGTGCCTCCCCTTCAACGTGTAAAAACCAGATAATTTAAGTACTTTAGGTTAAAAATACATTTAAAAAACTAATAGAGAAATCTTCAGGTACTTAATATGGGTGATGAATTTCCCCGTTCATATATTGAGTCAATATGTTCTGAATCCAATTGTGCAGGTAAGCTATAAGAAATTAGAAACATTCATCAGATAAAAATAATTATTAAATCATAAGATTTAAACAAGTGCATAAGCGGAATGAAAGATAAAACTCAGCTCTATTTTCTTTGCTACATTTGGAAAACAATGACAATTTAATGCCATTAAAGCAAAGATGATTTGAAAAGTAAATACAGGATTAAAAAAGAGTTACTCTTTAGTGTTTAATTATTGGGCTGTTCAGCTTTCCATTACTATAAAAATACCTGAGATAATCAACTTAGAAGAATTTACCTTATTTTGGCTCATGTTTTTGGAGGTCCAAGCCCTTAAATGGTTGGCTCCATTACTTTGAACCTGTGTCATGGAGGCACATCATGGTGTGAGTGTGTGTAGGAGCAAAATTGCTCAGGTCACAACCAAAACATAGAAGAAGAGGGGTCCAGATTCCACACTCTTCTTCATGTACTTATACCCAGTGATCTAAGGACCTTCTAATAGGCCACACTTCCTAAATTTTCCATTACCTTTGAACAGAATCAACCTAGGGACCAAGATTTCAACTCATGGGTCTTTGGGGGATGGTCAGCATCAGAACTATAGTGGTTGTCTATCAACAACAGTTTATTGCACAGAGATACAATGTATTGATTATAAACAGTGATTATGATTTTTTCCCCTTAGCAAACCGTGGAAGTTATATACCTCCTGACCTAGGTAGGTACTTAGAAGTTTTTTAGTTGTCAAAATCTCCAGATAGCTCTTTTTTATTTTAGTAGTTGTGGCTTTTATTCACTGTATGCATTAGACAGTTTATAATAGAATCATGTCATTTATGTTCACATTCATATTTACTAGTTTCTTAGTCCTCCAATTCTCCTTCATTAAACATTCCATTTAAGAACATTTTTCTTCCTCCCTAAATAAAACTGTAGAGGTTCTTAAACATAAAATCAGTGCAGTAATGTATCACGTAGTGATGACACTAAAGTTATTTAGAATTATTTCAATCCACAAAAAATAGAATGAGTAAAACAATAAATACCAAATTGAGTACTAAACACTAAGTGTCAAATACGTAGTACAGACCAGAATTCTCTAGAGGTCCAGAGGAGAGAAGAGCAAGCAAGAATAACCTCTGTAAAATATATATATTCTAAATAAGTATGGGGTTTGAACTAAAACATCCCTTTTGGGTGACATTGGCTTTGTAATTGGGTTTCTCAAGGATAAAAGTTAATATAGTATGGTTATAGGAGATTAAAGCAATAAGTTAATAAAGCTTGCATTCCTTCAAGTTTCAATTATAATAACAGGAGTTTCTCATGTAGAAACAGGCTAAACTGAAAACAATCCCATCCTGATTAATAATTCCCAAGAGATATCCTGAAAGAATTCAAAGTCAACTGAAACAGAGAGATGATCATTAAAGACAAGAATTACCACTTGAAATGGAAGGAGGAAGAGGAGGAAAAAGAAGACTAAAAAGGATTTAACAGTAAATATTAAGTTGTGAGATGGAGGGTGTAGTTTTTAGTCAAATTTATCTAATTGAACTGGCTTTCTGATTTCACTTTAAGTCTTATGTAAAATAAGTTCAATATTTAATTTTAAAAACACTTAAATTTAGAATTTACCACTGAAGACATTAAAAATCCTGGCAAGTGCACTTCAAATGCCATGAAACTTCCATATACCAGCCATAAAATTCCCCATCATAGGATCAGAGTTAAACAAAACCTATAGACACAAAAGGCCTAGAAGCTACAATTTTCCAAATGTGATGAAGGAAAAAACTGTTAGGTTTATTGAATCTATACTTTTCTCAAATCTTTTACTGTAATGATTATGTCCATTTGGTGTACATTCCTAATTTTCTCTACTTTATCTTCACACTAGGTTTAATCTTTATGGATTAAATGCAACTTCTAGTTTTATGACTCATGCTTTCATTTCTTCTTGAATATATATAGACCATATCAATTAGTAAAGTTTTTCATTGAAGGAAGTCCAGTTTTAGTTGAAGGCAATAAATGTTCAGGCCAATAACATTTAAATATTAATTTACAATGAAAAGTAAAAAAATCATCTTTGACATTAAAATGTTAATCTACAATAAAAGTAAAAATCACCTTTGATATTTAAAATATTAATCTACAATGAAAAGTGAAAATAACCTTTGATTCTGAATTTCAAAATCTAGTCAGATTAATTCTGACAACATCTTGGTATACAGTCTAATAAAATACATTGTATATTGTTTCACCAATTACTGTATTTCAATACTATTCAAACTTGACTTTAACTACATAGAGCTAAGATTAGATTCTGTAGGTTTAAAGGCATGATCTCCAAAAAGATTGTGCTCAAGTGCCAATTGCAAATGGGATATGTAGGACATTCACACTTCTGACAGACTGGTTATAAATTTGGGAAGCTTTCATGACTCCCACAACTTTGCTAGTTCTCTAAAGGATGCACAGAACTCTCATAATACCTGTGTCCCAAATATATACTCTGTTAAAAATTCTTGTTCATTTTCAACCTGTTGCCTGTTTCCTTTTAATGATCTTTTCCTTGAATTTAATCAGAATTCATTACTGTATATTACTTTTTAAACTAGTCCAGAAGACTCCTTTTAGGTGTTTTGTTGTTATTTAAGTTTAATTGAATACATTCCTTAACCTATAATTATCTCCTTGATAAGAGGGGTTATATCATTTTCATTTCTCATAATTCACCACTGGGATCAGCACTGTGCTTTCACACACTGGACACACACACACACACACACACACACACACACACACCTATGCCAAAAACAATCTGGTATGTCCTATGACAGATGATGATGATGATGATATGTGTGTGTTTATGCAGAAGATAAGAGGTTTTTCATCTGTTCAAATGCCTAGAAAATCTTGCAGTGCCTACTGATTAGTAATTTAGTGACCAAAATCAAAAATGGTGCTAACTGATAGATTGAGACATCATGGATTTTCTTGACACTGTGGGAAAAAAAGTATTCCAAGGATGATTAGAGACTAGAAACAGCTTTTCATGAATTCTGAATTACTGGACCCACTGTTTTTCCACTTCCTAACATGACAGTATTAGGAAAATAAATCATTAATAACTTCAAAACTCATTTATTTAACTTAAGAATATGGCTTTCTTACTACTGGTATATACTATGCAATGATGGAAAGTGAAATAATGTCTAGCATTGCCTTAAATTTGTGTTGAATCCTTGTGTTGCAGCTTATTTCATAAATATATAAGCCAATTACACAAGCAATGGACTGCTTCCTTTCTTATTTTTAAAAATCCTAAAATGAATTTAGATACCTCAAAATATGATCATATGATTGATTTACATTTAATGAAATGAAGACCTATCAAGGAAATTCTTGATAGTAAATGTGCAGTAGTCTGATGAAAGAATGTTATAGCATACTTGTTTTGAGAGAGAGAGAGAGAAAGATGATTTTCTTCCATTTAAAGACTAAGACCCACAGGAAATTTAAAGAAACTTTAATCTGAGATGGATCCATGGCACCCTTCACATGTTATCAATCATTCATACTAGGATTATTTGTGATGTTTATAATATTCTGATAATTTAGGAGATCATATTAATTTTAATTTGAGTGCTGGGAAAGGTTTAACGAAGCAGGAATTATGATTTTTCAAGAATGACCTTTATTTTTCCAGATGCACTAAAGTTGAGTAGAAAATTTATGTGAGAAGTTATTTTCATCAGAAAGAATACTTGGCAACAAATTTACTGTGAATTTATAAAAAATCACTTCTTTATCTACTGGGACTCTTAGAAACCTTATTGTTTTATAACATTATTAATGAGTCTATAAGAAATAGAACAAAGACTGACTTTCTATGAAGTAATTAAAGCACCAATATAGGTAAGTCACAAGGTGTCTGCCATAATTAGGTGGCTGATCTTATCATAATTGATAATGCATCTCTCATGATAGTTTTTAAAAATATTACCTCATAAAATTTTAAATTCTGACAAGCTTCTGACAATAAAAGAAGCTTAGTTATTTTATAACTATATTTTCAAAGAGAGGAAGGGACAGTGAGAGGGAGGAAAAAAGAGCAGCAATTTTTATTTAGTTTTTTACGTGACTTTCATTCCTCCAACACTGTTGTGTATGTGGTACTGGGGTTTTAACTTGAGCACTCGTTCAAGAGAGGCAAGCGATGTGACTGCCAAGCCACCGCTCCAGCTCTTAAAAACTTTTTTTAAAAGATAGGTAAATATTTACATTATATTGAAGCAGATTGCTGTATGAAATTTAGTATATTTACTAAATGAAAATAGAGAATACAGTGTTGGATAAAGTAATTTTTTCCAAACTCATCCATTATTCCTTAATTAAAATGAAATTCAAAAAGAATAAACTTATCATAAAGGAATTTTAAGAAAATAGACTGGGTGATTTTCACATAAAATTCTGAAATAATATGATATTCATCAAATAGCCTACCATTAAAATTAATGTATCTAGCAAATTATAATCTACCTAATATTTCTTGAGTTTAGTTTCTTTTCAAAAAACTTATTACCCATCACATGTTGATTTTTCTGATGTGCATGCTTTGTTTTTAAACAGTTTCAGATTTAAAGAAAAACTGAGCAGTTAGTATAGATTTTCCATGTACCTGATTCTTCCATTAGTGTGGTCTATTTATTATGAATGTCAGATTGATATCAGTGTTATTATTGGAGAAATTTCGTAATTTACATTAAATTTCACTTTGGTAAAATTTACATGGGCTTAACAGAAGCATATTGCTATTTATTCACCTTTAAAGTACTGTGCACAACAGTTGGACTTAAAACTGACTTGTGTTATACCTATTTATGCCAGTTCCCCTGAAACTTGTGGCTACCACTCAACTTCTTACTCTTTCGTTCTGCCTTTTCTTATAGGTCTTATCACATAGTTGTAATCTTACAATATTTTCAGACTGATTTCTTTAATAAGATGCATTTCAGTTTCTTCCATGTCTTTTGATGAACTCATAAATCTATTTTCTAATTGTGGAATAATATTTCATTATAATCTCTAAACCACAGATTGTTTATCCAATCAAAATGTGCTTATCAAAGCACATCTTTGTTGGTTCAAAATTTGGGGAGTAGTATATAAGGCTGTTAAGGCTGTTGAAACATTTGTGTGCAGATTTGGTATGGACATCTTTAACATCATACTGAACACATAAAACACAGTTGGTAAATTATATGCTGAGAATGTGTTTAACTTTATATTTATCTGCAACATTTTTCATTCTTACCAGTGACAAATATGAGTTCTTGCTGTTCCAAATCCTAACAAGTATTTTATGTTCTGAAGTTTCAGTTGTTATTCATTTTAATAGGTATGTAACAGTATATTGTTTTAATATAAACTTTGATAATGACATATAATGTTGAACATTTTTTGTCATTTGTAAATCTTTGCTGAAGACCCTTTGTCTATTTTTGTTTTATCATCATTCAGGTTTTTAATAAGTTTTTTTATGAGAATGAGTGAGAAAGAGAGAATCAATTACATTTTTCATTTATTTTTTCATCTGGCCTTTGTTTATCTGGTATTTATTTTTAAATTGGCTCAGCATAAACTTACATACTGAAGGGATTAATTGGTTTGCCATCATACACGCATACATATTACCATAGTTGCTTTAACACAACCCTTATCCAGGATTTACCAACCTTCCCACACTTGCCAATCTCATGGTTCCTCTGTAGTTTCTCTAAGTTACAGAAATTAGTGAGTTTATACATGTAATTTACATATTGAGATTACTAGATTTATGTGTGTCTTTGGATATATTTGGGGTTCTCATAGGAGTCAAATGTATTCTACATTATTGAACATTCCCCATCTTCCCTCCCTTACCTCTCTCCCTTTCTCTTCTATCCCTGTTTCATAAATATAGTCCCCATAGCTAAAATGTCACTTCAGATTTTGGGGGCTATTTAATAAACTTGAATAACTTTCAACCTTTCTTGGTTTTATTCTAGTTTCCACATACAAGAGTAAACATTTGTTCTTAAGTCTCTGGGTTTGGCTTGTTTCACTCATCATGATTTTTTCTATTTTCATATATTTATTTGCAAAAACAATGATATCATTTTTTAATAGCTGAGTAGAACTCCATTGTATGTATGTATATATATGGCACAATTTTGGGATCCATTCATCCTGTGAGGGGCATATAGGTAATTTCCACAATTTTGTTATTATAAATTCAGCTGCTACAAATTGATGTAGCTGTATCTCAGTAATAAGTTGATTCCAACTTATCTAGGATAAAACCTAGGAGTGGGATAGCTGGATCATCTGGTGGAAAGATCCCTGGTTGTTTAAGGACTTTCCACACTACTTTCCAGAGTGGTTGTTCCAGTTTACAGTCCCACCTGCAATGCATTAGTGTTCCTTTATCCCCACAATTCAATCAGTATCTGTTATTCTTCATTTTTTGTTTTTGCCATTCTGTCTGGGGTGAGGTGGGATTTGTATTTCTCTTATTGCTAGTATTGTGGAACACTTTCTCATATATCTTTTGGCTTTTTGCATTACCTTTGCTAAGAAATTTCTATTTAGTTTAGTAGCCCATTTATTTATTGGAGTAATTGTGATTTTGGTATTAAGTTTTCTGTGTTCTTTGCGTATTTTGGATATTAGCCCCCTATCAGAGAGGTAGCACACCATGATTTTTCTCCCACTCTGTTAGTTCTCTCTTGAAACTCTTGACTTAGCTGTGCAGAAGCTTTTCAGTTTATTGGCATCCCACTCATTGATTCTTAGATTCAGTTCTTGCTCTACAGGAGTCTTGTTAAAGAAGAAGTTGCCTAAACCGATATGGTGGAATGATGATCCCATTTTTTCTTCTACTAATTGTACAGTTGCTGGTTTAATTCCTAAATCTTTGATACATTTCAGTTTACTTTTGTGCAGGGTGAGAGATAAAGATCTAATTTCAGTGGTCTATATATGGCAAATATATATGGAGATTGAAGATTATTCTATTAAATAAAGAATGGATCCAAAAAGACATGAAAGCAGAAATCAATAAACTCTTGGAAGAGAATGAGAATGAAGACACGACATATAGATACCTTTGGAACATCATGAAACATACTTAAAGGGAAACTTTTAGGACTGAGTGCCTACATTAAAACCCAGGTGAGATAAAAAATAAACAAGCTTCTGCTCCACCTCAGATTCCTATAAAAGGAAGAACAATCTGAGCACAAAATCAGTAGAAGACAGGAAATAATTGAGATCAGAGTTGAAAACAATGAAACTGAGAACAACAGCCACAACAACAAAAACAAGGAAAAAACAATAAAAAGAATTGATGAAATGAAGATCTGGTTCTTTAAAAACATAAATAAAATTGACAGACCCCTAGCTAACCTCACTAAAAGGAGAAAATCAAAGCAAATCAATAAAATCACCAATGAAAAAGGAATGATAACCACTGAACACATGGAAATTAAATGGATTATCAGAACATATTTTAAAAGACTATACTCTTCTAAATTAGATAATATGGAAGACATTGAGAATTTCTAGACACATACAACAACCTGAAATTGACACAGGATGGTATTGATATCCTAAATAGCTCAATAACTGGGACTGAAAGCCATAAAGCAATTAAAAGCCTTCCAAAAAAGAAAAACCCAGGACCTGATGGATTCCCTGCTGAGTTTTACTACATTTCTGAGTAGGAGCTAATACTTCTCCTTATTAAGCTATTCCAAAAATAACTCTGATACCAAAACCCAAGAAAGAAGCATCAAAAAAAAAAAAAAAAAAAAAAAAAAAAAAAAAAAAAAAAAAAAAAAAAAAAAAAAAAAAAAAAAAAAAAAAAAAAAAAAAAAAAAAAAAAAAAAAAAAAAAAAAAAAAAAAAAAAAAAAAAAAAAAAAAAAAAAAAAAAAAAAAAAAAAAAGAAAGAAAGAAAGAAAAAGAGAAAAGAAAAGAAAAGAAAATTACAGACCAATATCTCTGATGAACATTGATGCAAAAATTCTTAAAGTTCTAGCAAACCATGATCAAATGGGCTTCAATCCAGGAATGCAAGGTTGGTTCAACATATTCAAATCAATAAATGTGATTCATCACTTAAACAGAATTAAGATAAAAACCTTATTCTGTTTAAGTGATGAATCAATAATAAGGCTGGTGGAGCTGCAGACTGGTACAGCCCCTCTGGAAAGCAGTATGGAGAATCCTTAA
>PVKS010053528.1:0-10377 GCA_004027875.1 Aplodontia rufa
CGTAATGGAAGATGGCTTAGGCTGCTGGATTATACTAGAAAGAGTGTTCCCTTGATATTTAAATGGAAACTGCATCCCAAGGAAGAGAGACAAAGATGTGTAGTGAGGGGAGAAAGTAAAAGCTGAGCTCAGGAGGCCTGAATTCTGCCTCAAGAGTCAGGTTCATGGAGAATGAGTATTCCAGACAGGCAATGAGGTCTGCAGGTCATGGCTAGACACATGTAGGAAATACTCTGAGAAGATGCAGGGTGGTTAAGAAACGAAAGCTGTGAACCCTGAGTAAGGGATCCTTTCTTGTCCTGTCTAAGCCTAGGCATCTGCTCAGAGATGCTGTGCCTGGTTTGGCCTTATGCTATATGAATTATTAGTGACTAAATACCTAGTATCTTAGAGGATGGAATGAAAGAGAATTGCTATGTTCCTTGGTCTGATGGCATAGATTGTTTTATGACAGAAGTGTTAAAAACTTCTTGTATCTTAATGTTATCTTAGACATTGAAGAGATTCAGCTAGGATATTTTCCCAAGTAAATAAATACTTATTAAAAGCTTGATGTCCTAAAAAGCTGTCAGTATTTCAAAAGCTGGTTAATTTGCCACCAAGCATATTCAACTTTAAGGGGAGTCCAACATCATCCCTTAAATGATAATTAGAACTTAGATATAGAAATTAAATTTAACAGATGTTTGTTTAATTAATAATTGCTTTCCTTGGTGCTAATTTGGATAATTTGGGCTATTGTCATTAAGCCTGTGCTTTTAAATGTAATTTATATACTTTTGAAGTATAACTTTGAGTTTTGATGTTCTTGTAGGTATGAATGTACATTTTACCTTAAAGAATTATAAACAACAAAGATTTATTACCAGCTGCCTGCAATATTCATAAACACCCAGTGGTCATTTTATTGAAACATTTTCTTGAATATTATCCTTTCTATTTTTTTCTAGGTGGCCTCTTTCCCATTCACTTCTCTAAGTTTTCCATTGCCATTGGATGTTCGTCTCCTATTGTTTATCTTAGTATTTCTGCACACATCCTTCCTATCTCTGAAATAGGTGCCTACCGGTTCAGATTCCTGTTTAGTAGCTTATATAAGTACTTTCTGTCTTTCTGCAGGATTGTACCCGATTACTGGTTACATGATAGCATGTATAGTCTATCTAATGAAATTATAAACTTGAGGTAGAGGAGAATCTTGTCTTCCCATTGAGAGACTAATAGATAAAAGGATTTCTACCTTCCTTTTATTTATTGTCACAATGACAGTAAAAGTGCTATGTATTGGTTATGGTAACCAACATCCATTTTAAATTGTTTTTTTCTCTTTTCTCTTTTCCTTCTGCATCTGATCCTGTTCTTTGTTGTGGCCAACCCAGTGGTAGGATCTGGGACCAAAGGGTCCTTGCATTTTTCTCTATCAGGAACACTACATCAAGTTTGATTTCTTGCTAGTTTTTGTAGAGAGTTAATTTCCCTTAATGAGAAAAATATTCTTCAAGAGAAGATTCCAAGCAGATGTACACATCAAGTAGTATGAACACACATACACACATAAATGTTTACCAAGCATACAAAGATCTACAGAGGCACATTTTTATTCTGGATCTTGCACGCACATTTTTTTTTTTAAAGAGAAGGACAGAGAGAGAGAGAATCAATTTTTATTGAGTATTTCACATGGCTTTCATTGCTCTGACACTTAGTTGTGTACATGGGTGCTGGGGTTTGAACCTGTGTACTTATGCATGTCGGGCAAGCACCGTAACCACCAAGCCACCGATCTAGCTCCTGCATGTACATTCTTAACGTAAGTAAAGAAAAAACATCTGAGTGCCTGCATGATGAACATTTCAGTGTTAGGTTCTTTGGGAATGGTTTATTACATAGGAGAGGATAAGTATTCTAGTTGCAGATGGAAGAAAGAGAATAATGGAGAAATAAGTTTTGAGTGTTTCTGTAAGTTACATTCCAGACTAAAGAAAACCTTCTCAAATATTTTGATTAAAGACCATATGGCAAATTTATTTCTCTTCAAACTTCTTGAACTATGACATTTACTAGCTAATAAAACATTGTGGTTTAGTCCTTTGATTTGTGTTGTCTCGGCCTCTCTAACATAGGAAAAGGTAATATTTATGTAGGACTTTATTATTAAAATTTTTTGTGGTTTTTTATTTGCTTTGAAAGGAATTTGCTCAAGTCTAAAACGTGTGTGCAGGAGAGAGATCTTTTTTCTTCCTTTCTGTAGTTCTGCTGTTTTATGCTGGTTGCCTTTGCTGTGCTAGTTACCAGGTTTCAAATTTTTTTTTCTGGAGGAATCTGAAATTTAGATTTATGCTTAGTAAGATGATAGCTGCTTAAAATGTAATGAATAAGCCTGTCCTTTATAAATTTAGTGGTAACCAGCATATTAGAATGTTTCTGGAAATGGATATTTGAAAATAACAGTTATTTACTAATTAAGCCAGATGAAAATCAGAATATGATTCTTTCTATAATCCTAAATTGATAGCACATATGTTGACATATAATTTTCCTAAAGGTAAAATGACCCTCACCACACATAAAATGAGCGTGTCAACAATATTATTCACTTTTTTAATCAGTGAGGTTCCCAGAGGTTTGTAAGGCATGGCTCAGAGTGCATCTGACAAATTTAAAATTTTTTAATAGGTAGATAAAATTACTAAGTTAGAATCAAAAAAAATATCCTACAGATCCATAAATTGTAAACTTTGAGGATATCTCATATTCTATCAGACAGAAATTTATCACTTGTCCCAGATTAGTGACATTTCTTCTGAACTAGCTCTATAAGTTAACCTGTGCCCCTGCAGAGGTTGATACCTACAAATCAGCGTATAGAAAGCCAGTCAAAGATACAAGCCCAGGACTTCACAAAAGAACATCCAGTGCTTTAATATCTTTTGCTTGTTTCCAGAATTTAGGTCATTTTTCTGACACATGAATTATGCCTTTTATTATAAAAGAGTACTTTGTGAAACTTGAATTTGGACAGGGATAGCATATTTACTGCAAATTAGTAGAATCTGTTTTCTGAAGTTCGATATTTTTGTTATCATATCAGTCTCTGTTTAAACTTTGTATGCCAAGCTGAGATAATTTTTTAGTGTTTTCAAAGGACATTTTCCAACCAGAGAATTCAAAGTAGGAATTATTCTTTTTTTGGATAATTTAGAAAACAAAAGCAATTTTTTTCCATTTAAATTATATTAGTTTGAAGACTGTTTAATACATTTGCCTCAAGAAAGTTGTCCTGCTATGTATAAATTGCACTCATTTCATAGAAATTATTATATAGTATATTAGATGTTCTTAGCTCTCTAAAACTTATGGTAAAAAAAATGTAAAGTGTAGTAAAGTCAAATTTTGTTTTTCACTTTGGGAGAATAAACACTTCCTACATATTTAGAGAGTTATCTGCCAGGCCAGGATTGCAAACATTTTCTCATATGCAGTTTTTTTTTTTTTTTTTTAAAAGAATGAAAGTTTAGGTCATGGAAATAGTTACCCACTCACCACCCTCGTACTTGTTGGTATAATACAATTTTTCATTGTAATTTACATATATATAGTCTTTAAATTGTTTTTAGAGTCTTATGGTTATACATGGTAGCTTGGTACAGATAGTCTTAAAATCCAACATGAAAGTAAGTAGATAATGTTATAAATCACTTATGAGAGATCATTCTGTGTCTTACACAATTATTTAAATTAAAGATTATTAATGTCCTTTGTTAAGTGGGAAAAATCAAAATTGTTGTATTTTTTATCTTGGCATATAAAGTATTATTTAAATGGTATTATGAAGTTCACTTTACTATCTAGTATTTTACAATATTAATTTAGTAAACCTTTTTTATAATAAACTTAGGACAAGTTCATTGCATATTATTTCTGTTTTTTTTTCCTAAAGAGAGAAAGAGGGACAGTGAGAAAGAGAGAGAGAATCAATTTTGTTTAGTTTTTCATGTGGTTTTTGTTTTGAATGTGGTGCTGGGGTTCGAATCCGGGTCCTTGTGCATGCCAGATAAGTGCCATAATCGCTGAGTAACCACTCCGATCCCATACTATTTCTTTATCATGTTTTTGAAAAATACTGTGGCATGATGAGGAGTGTGTTTATTAGACTTTCATGACCGTTTGGGAATACTGCTTTGGAGAGTTACTGTAGGCCAGTCTAAAGAAGCACTGGATACCTTTGGAAAATCTACTGTTTAGAATATTTCCTGAGGGATAAAAATGCTATTTATGGTCAGTCTTCTCAGCAGGTAAGAAATTGTTTGAAATTTAAGGTTTGCCTTCAAACTAGAATATGTGCTCCTATGAATTAATCACGTATTTAAAATAGGTGTTATTGTTAATCAATCCTTGAAAGCTTTGCAGAAGAAACTAAAGAACTAAGCATACAGTGTTTAAATTAATCTAATCTAATTATATATTATATATTTGTGACTTTAGTACTTTTTAGCATTTTGTTCTGATTCACAGTACCATTTCTTATTCATTAGTCATTTCACTGAAGATTTCCAGAGCTTTCTCTATAGTTATGGAGTTAGAATTTTTAGCAATTAAGTCATTATTTCTCTTTTCCTATTTAGAATCATTGGGTGAAAAGGAATTATATATCACATATTGACCTAAGTATCATTGGGGGGTTTTCTAATTTTGAGGCTGGACTTTTGACAAAAAATTCTAATTGTGTTTCTTGGTTCTTTCCTTTTATTTTTCGTGGGTGTGGTAACTGGGGAAAAACCTTGGTCCTCGTGTACACTAAGAACGCACTTGAGCATGGAGCCACATGTCCAGCCTCTTCCCCTCACTCCCTGACCCCCTCTTTCTTTCTCTCTTTTGATTTTGTTTTGTTTTGTTTTCCTTTTCGCCAGGTAATAAAACATTACCCACAGATAAAAATGACCCTCGGATAAATTTTCATACAAATTTATTTGTATTAGTGATCTCTTCAGTAACTATAACAGAAAGGAACATAGGAAGTCTTGTAATTTAAGAACCTGTAATGAAACAATTTAGGGAAAACTGCCTATGAGGATTCCTCATCTTCTTTTACTACATCCACCCTGAAATGTGTCAAATTTTCTTCCTGTTGATTTTATGCTTTCTAATTCATTTTTATGCTTTTCTAATTTCTAGAAATTTCCTTCTCTACCCAGTTTCCTTTGAGCATTCCAGTTTCACTTCAGGCCTGAAAACTACTCCTTTCCCCCAAGGATGGTTTCTTAGTTTTGCCTTAGCAGTTGAATTTGCTGTTCATCACACCCCTCTGTGATGCTGGAGTGGAGCTGAATGAGTGATCTGCTCTTTCAGACCTGGTTTGTCTGACTGTAGGCTGCTTGTGGCAAGTGGTGCCATTTTCCAAAGGCGAGAGGACAGTTACTGGCCCTTGTAAGCAGTGCACCGTCATCGCAGCTCCCTGGAGGAGGGAGTCTTCCTCCTGACTCACTTTGCACAGGTGTTTCTTACATGTTCAGCATCTGCGTAGAGTAAGGTACTTCCGGCTGTTGCCAACTCTTAAATGTCTTTTTCCCTCTAAAAAAATATTTCTAATAAAATAGAAACAGTGTTTTGCTAGCTTCTTCTGCACTTTTTCCTCACTCCCACTCTTACCCTCTTCACTTAAATAAGATGGGAATATTATAGTGGAAATTGGGATGTTTGTCACAAGGACAATTGTCCACATTGTTCATTGGAAATGACTAGAGTTTGAGTTTGCTAAGTGTTCAGACTGCCCTCTTTTGTCACATACATTATTTAACTTTGAGGTTCTTTTGGTGTTGGTGTAGTTCATTATATACACATGGCAGGTCTACTGTTTTGTTTTCACTTAGAATAATCATCGTTGACCTTTATAAGAATAGGATTCTATAACAATTTTTGTAATGATGGAGAATATGAGTTTTATGTAGCTGTCCATAATTGTGATCTTCACTGTTTAAGTCTCTCTTGTGTAGGTAAAATAACATAGTAGCTATAATTTTAGTCAACTCTTTCCTTTAAAATTGTTTTCATGAAAGGATATTATAGTCTTAAATATTATGCCATAAAGAAAGTGGATCTGTACTATTTACATTTAAATTGATTTTAGGAATAAGAACTTGGAAGAATAATATTCAGATGAAAGTAAACTTTAAACGGCATATGTTCCCTTTGACTCATTAAAATGTGAAACCTCTTTAACAATGGTATAAATATATTTTGGAACTGAAAAGTGTAGAAAGAAATATATATGATGAGATTATGAAAAAGTAAGAAGTGCTCCTCACTGGGCAAGATGGGCAATGTAGTAGAGAGAATGGCTCAGACGTATATGATGAGAACTCAAAATCATGTCCCCTTGATGCTGAAAGACACACCACAGATAATTTCATGCAGTTGCCTCCTTTAACAGACTGGGAAATAAACCTACAGTGGTGAATTCCCTTAGGTAGTGAATTTGTACCAGGGCTTGGGTGCCAACGTGCAACAATCTAGCTCATTATCTTTCCAACTGTAAAATAATGGTGTTTTACCTAAGAAAAGGATTTGAAAATCATTTGTGCTGTTCCAGTAAAGCCTTGCCCCTCTGTGCTGTTATGATCAAAGGAACAACTTTAGGATATTTTCAACAAAGATTTTAGAAACAAACCAGAAAAACTGCATCTCCTTCTTTCTGTGAATGCATTGGCAGCTGTCTCTGGAATATTACAGAGAAATTAATAAAGAGCTTGTTTCTTTGGTAGAAGCATATCTTATTCATTTTTTTATTTCCAGCACTCTAATAAATAATACTTCTATTGAATAAATGAATTTAGCTTCCACTAAATAATGATTGTTGAATGAATGAGTAATAATACATCATTAAAAGTTAAGTTATAAGGGACATGAATGTGGGAATTTTCAAAAGAGAGACTTTTTTTTTCAGTATTCTATTGTGCCAAATAAGGAAGCAGAAGAGCATAATGACCATCTGTTATATTTTCACATTTTCTGTTCATTTGTCTTCAGGAGAGAGTGGGAGGGAGGATTATCTCTTCAGATGTGAATTGAAAATTTAGCAAGTAGTTTATTTCCTCATGGAATTGACATATTTCTTGGTTTCATTATTAGTATTTTTCTAGGTAGTAGATTGCTGTACTTTTCTGGAGAAAGTAAAAGCTCCTTCCTGGGATCTGACTGTGTTTTGTCTTCCTGGTGTTAAAGTCTGTGTGTGAATCCCAGTCTCTTGGCAGATTAGATGGTTCCTGTGGGAACTCCACTTACTGTTTAGACAGTGCCAGTTTTGGAGAAATCTACTGCAAATAGAGGTTGCACTGGAGCAAGAAGATAAAATGAAGCCATCTGTGGCAAGTTTTCCACTAAATGAAAGCCATTTTCAGTGTCTTTTGTATTCTAAAATGTTTATTTCAAATTAATTCCCATCAATACCTAACTAGGTAGTGAATTTGAGATATGGCAGACTCCCCATACTAGAGATAACATTAAATTGCCATGGATAATAGGCATAATATACTTTGCTATTATTAAACTAGCCAAAATGTAATTTGATGTTTTCTTCTTTTCTTTTTTTAATGTTAAAAAGCACATGACCCCCTCAGCTTTCCTGTCTGTCTTCCTCCACTTTTTCCTGGCTCTTTCTCCAACTCTTCTACCATCAGCCTGAGGTTGAACTCTCACCGTACTGTCAGCAATTCCCTCTCATCTTGATTCTTCCCTGTTTTTAGCTTTTTAATACAGTGTTTGGTGTGTAGTTTTTAGATGTATGTATATATACATGAATCTTAATAGTAAAGCAACACTTGGTACCTACCTCCCAGCCTAAGAGCCCAGCTATTAAAACCTTGAAAGAAATCAGTCACCGCCCTGGTCCCATTCATCTGCCTTAGTAGCTGAGGCAAACTCGAACTCACGTCTGCCCATCTTTGTATTCTTTGTGTGTGCGTTAAAAGACATGCCTGTGGAAAACAAAACCTTAAAAGAAAGTACAGTGTTTCTTTTAGTATTTGGTTATATCTATAAAATGATACTTGGTTTTTCTTATTTTTGAGCTTTATAGAAAAGCCTCATAGTTTTAGTCTTCCCTGGCTTGTTTCTTCCCATGCATCATTATTTTGTACGATTCATGCATATTTTTGTGGATGTAGCTAATTAATTTTCACTGCTGGATGATGTTCTGCTGTGAATTAAAACAATTTACTTATTTTCCTGTTGGTGGATATTGGGGTTGTTTCTATCCTTTCCATTATTTATGATGTTATTGTGAACATTATTGTATATGTCTCCTAATAAATATGTTCAAGATTTTCTCTTTACTGAATATTCAGGTAGAGGTTATAGCAATATTCAGCTTCTCATGATGATACCAACTTGTTTCCTAAAGAGGCATTCTAAATTATATTTCTACTTGAGTGTATAGGAATTCTCTCTGCTCCACAGCCTTGGTAACACTTGATATTGGCACTCTTAAAATTTTACACATCTTTTATGATCTTTTTTCACATTGTCCTTGGGTATCAGTGTTGTTCTAGAATGTCGACCTAGAATGTCTCATAAGATGAAGTGGGAATATACCTGTATTTCTGTGGTGTAGAAGCATTTAAGATTAAAATGATTGGATCATTGTTCTTAAAAACTCCTTTGCAAACTGTAGGCCTAAAATTGTCTTACTGGGAAGTTTGGTTGGTTGGTTGGTTGGTTTTTAACAGAGAGCTTTATTTGTATTTCTTTTGGTTTCTTCTTTTTTTATTCTGAAGAATTTTGAACACACAAAAAAGTGAGCAGTTAAATAAAATATAGTTGACTGTGTATCCCTGAGGTCCATTAACTCTCAATCCATCAACCCATGGTCGGTCCTGCCCCATTCTTAACCCTTGTCCATTTTCCAAAACCCCTATTACAGTGAATAAATTGCAAATATATTACTTTATCTATAAACATTTTAGTATGTATCTCTAAAACATAAAGATTTATTAAAAAATATAACCTAGTACCATATCTTACCTTAAAAGAAATACTACCTTAATATCAAAAGCCAGGAGGCTTGAATTTCTAATTACCTGATAGATGTTATAAAGTTATTTATTATAAATATTACATGTAATATATTTTTATTTATAAATTTATATATAAAGTATATACACATAGAGATTGATCAAATTCTTTTGTGTTATGATCTAAACAACATCCACACATTGTGATTGGTTCAGACATCTTAGTGGGTATGATTTTAAAATATTTTAATGATCTCTGATTTCTTTATTGATTTCTAGCCTAATTTTATGGTGATGTTATAAGTGTAAATTTCCTCAAAATTTACAAAAACTTTCTTTACGGACTAATATACGACAAGTTTTTAAATGCTTCATGTTTGCTTGAAATGAATGTGAAGTTTTGCTATTATCAGTGTGGGATTCCGTATTTGTCCATAAATGAACCTTTTTAATCCTTCACTTGTTTTTTTGACTCATATTTTCCTTGAACAGACCAGTCTGTCCTGTAGAGTCTCCCATCACATGCATATTGCAGCGAGCACCCCTGTGGTGTCCTTTAACATCTTCTTCTGCCTTCTTCACCTTCTGCATTTCTATAAATTGATAGTTGGACAAAGGTAGTGATTTCACTCAGAAGTGATTTCTTTTTCCAAGGTCATTCAGGGCCACGATGAGTTCCTTGGTCATGAAATTTGCAGAAGTTGATTTTCTCTTTTTGTGTGATTTTTGCAGTAGTGATGTTCAGTGTCTTGATCTCTTAGTTCATTAAAAATTGCAAAATTATCATCTAGTTCTGTTATTCCTTCTTGGTTTCCTGGCTTGAAGTCTTCTATAATGAGAATTACCTCTAAATATTATTGATTCATCCAGTGGTACAATTTGTATGTGAGTATTGAGATGAATGCTTATTTCCCTTTATTTGCTGGTTTTCAGTATAATGAGTTTATTCCATAGATTAGTTTAAAAGTTATCATTTCTTTTGTATCAGTAGAAGGTCGACAATTTAAACACATCCAGTGTCTTAACCCGTGGCATTGTTACATTTATCAGTGTGTAGATTGTCACATCTTTAGCTATGGAAGTCTTTTCTAAGTCTTTTTATCATAACCATGGTGGTCTTTGATCATTTTTTTTGATAGTCTGGATGAGGTGTTCTGGGCTCATGATGTATATTTCTCCTTTTCTTCTAGGAACCCTGATTCCTTTTAATGAGAAATGGTGTTTAGATACCACATATTTCATTAGGATTGGACAAGAAATATTTCGTGATCATTTTAGTGCACCCAGCTAATTTTAACATGATACAAAAATTCTTTGCTGATTATATCATTATACTAAGGAATTGGTTTTTATTACTAAGAAATTGTTA
>PVKS010053529.1:0-10376 GCA_004027875.1 Aplodontia rufa
ACTTGGCACTCACTTCCTGCTGGCTGCCACACGGCACGGGGAGGTGTGGGTGGGGAGATCGTTCCCTGGCGGGTCTCCCGTGCTTTTCCTTCCCGTCGCGGGGGGAGGAGGGTGCTCATCCCGTTAAAAAGTGTAGGGTCGCCGGGGTGTTTGATCCTGCCCTAGTTGGCTTGGAGGGGCGGGGAGTAGCCGGCACCCTGTGGGCTCTGATGACCCTTTCCTGCTCTTCTACTCCATCATCTTTTCACTCCGCCCGGGGGCACAGCCTCCGGGGCTGGGAAGATTCGGGAAGTGGAGAGAGAGAGGAAAGGTCGGTGGGGAAAGGTTGCTCCGCCAAGCCTTGGATGCGCTCACAGGCGCCCTGTCCCCAGTGGGCGTGTCCACCAAAAACTCCCAGCATCGATTTGCCTCTCTCTTCCTGTTGGAGCCACCCAACAGGGGGTGGTTTGGGGGGGAGATCGGTCCCTGGCGGGTATCACGTGCCTTTCCTTCCGATCAGAGGGGCTGGAGTGTGCTCATTCCGTTACAAATGGAGTGTCGCTGTGGTAGTTGATCTTGCCCTCCTTGGATTGGAGGGGCTTGGAGAAGCCGGCAGCCAGTGGGCGGTGATGACATTTTCCCACACTTCTTCTCCATCTTCTTTAACATTCCGCCTGGGTGCACAGCCTCCAGGGCTGGGACGGGGTCGGGAATGGGAGAGAGAAGGGAAAGGTCGGGGGGGAAGGGTTGCTCCCCCAAGCCCGGGGGGCCGCTCCATAGCTCCTTTTACCCAAGGATCGTGTTCACCGGGACCTCTGAGAGTCTCTTTGACCCTCTCTTCATGCTGTCCGCCACTGGGCGTGGTGCGAGGTAGGGTGGAGTTCGGTCTCTGGCCAGACTTGCACTGCTCTCCTTCCTATCGCATGGGCAGGTGAGTGCTGGTTTCCGTTACTAATGGGGGGTCGCCATGGTGGTTGATCCTGCCCTTTTTGGCTTGGAGGTGCGGGGAGACTCCGGCACCTGGTTGGGGATGACGACACTTTCCCTGCACTTCTACTCCATCCTCTTTTCACTCAGCCTTGGGGCACAGCCTCCGGGGCTGGGACGGGGTCGGGAAGGGTAGAGAAAGAGGAAAGTTCGGTGGGAAAATGTTGTTCCGCCAAGTCCGGGGTTCCGCTCCGAGGCGCCCTGTTCCTAGTGGGCGTGTCTAACGTGACCTCCTAGAGTCACTTGGCCCCTCTCTTCCTGCAGTCCACCGCCCGGCTTGGGGTGAGATGGGCTGGGAGGTCTGTCACTGACGAGTCTCTCACGCCTTTCCTTTCCATCATGGTGAGAGGAGGCTGCTCGTTCGTGTTACCACGTGGTTGTTCGCCGTTGTGGTTGATCCTCCCTTCCTCGGCTTGGAGTGTCATGGAGAAGCTGGCAACCTGTGGGCGGTGACGACTTTTTCCCGCACTTCTTCTCCATCCTCTTTAACATTCCACCCAGGTGCACAGCCTCTGAGGCTGGGATGGGGTCCAGAATGGGATACAAAGAGGAAAGGTGGGTGTGGAAAGGTTGCTCCGCCAAACCCGGGGGGCCGCTCCACAGCGCCTTTTTCCCAGTGTGCGTGTCTAACAGGACCTTGGAGAGTCACTTGGCCCCTCTCTTCCTGCTGTCCACCACCCGGAGGGGGGCTGTGTGTGTGTGGAGTTCGGTCCTTGGCGGGTCTCACTTGCTTTTCTTTCCCGTCGCGGGGGAAGGATGGTGCTCATCCCCTTAAAAAGTTTGGGGTCACCGTGGTGGTTGATCCTGCCCTCGTTGGCTACGAGGGGTGAGGAGAAGCCGGCACCCTGTGGGCTGTGATGACCCTTTCCTGAACTTCTTCTCCATCCTCCTTTCCACTCTGCTCGGGGGCACAGCTGGCAGGACTCAGAGGAGTCGGGAAGGGGAGAGAAAGAGGAAAGATCGGTGGAGAAGTGTTGCTCCACCAAGAACGGGGTGCCATTAACTGGCATCCTGTTCCCAGGGGGCTTGTAAAACTTGACCTCCGAAAGTCACTTGGTCCATCTCTTCCTGCTGGGCGCCGCCCAGCAGGGTGAAGGATGAGGGGGGAGGTTGGTCCCTGGCGGGTCTAGCACGCCTTTCCTTCCCGTCGCGGTGGCAGGAGGGTGCTTGTTCCACTTATGAAGGGGGCTCACCATGGCGATTGATCCTGTCCTCGTTGGTTTGGAGGGCTTTGAAGAAACCGGCACCCGGTGGGTGGTGATGACCCTTTCCCGCTCTTCTACTCCATCCTCTTTTCACTCCGCCCCGGGGCACAGCCACCGGGGCTGGGAAGAGTCGGGAAGGGGAGAGAGAGGAAAGGTCCGTGGGCAAGGGTTGCTCCGCAAAACCCGGGGGTCCGCTCCACAGCGCCTTTTTCCCGGGGTAGCATGTCCACCGGGACCTCCGAGATTCACTTGGCCCCTCTATTCCTGCTGGCCTCCGCCCGGCGGGGGCGGTGTGTGGAGGGATGTCGGTCCTTGGCAAGTCTCTTGTGCTCTTCCTTCACCTCACATGGGTAGGATGGTGCTCATCCCGTTACAAAGCGGGGTGTCACAGTGGTGGTTGATCCTGCCCTCGTTGGCTTGGAGGGGCGGGGAAAAGCCGGCACCCTGTGGGCAGTGACAACCCTTTCCTGAACTACTTCTCCATCCTCTTTTCCACTGGGCCTGGGGGCACTGCCTCCAGGACTCCAAGGATTAGGGAAGAGGAGAGAGAGAGGAAAGCTCGGTGGGGAGTGTTGCTCCTCCAGCCCGGGGTGACGTTCACTGGCACCCTATTCAAAGGGGCCTGTCCAACTTGACCTCGGAGATTCACTTGGCCCCTCTCTTCCTGCTGGGCGCCACCTGGCGGGGGGACGGGTGAGGTGGGATTTCGGTCCCTGGCGTGTCTCGCATGCATTTCCTTCCCATCGCGGTGGCAGAAGGGTGCATATTCCAATTACAAAGTGGGGTCACCATGGTGATTGATTCTGCCCTTGTTGGTTTGAAGGGGTGTTAAGAAACCGGCTTCCTGTGGGGGGTGATGAACCTTTCCCACACTTCTACTCCATCCTATTTTCAATCAGCCTGGGGGCACAGCCTCCCGGGCTGGGAATGGTCAGGAAAGAGGGAGAGAGAGGAAAGTTCGGTGGGGAAGCGTCACTCCACCAAGTCCTGGATGCGCGCAGAAGCGCCCTGTCCCCAGGTTGTGTGTCCACTGGGATCTCTCAGCATCGCTTTGCCCATCTCTTCCAGTTGGCTCCGCCCGACAGGGGCGTTTGGGGGGGGAGATCGGTCCCTGGCGGGTCTCGAGTGCCTTTTTTCCCGTCGCGGAGGCAGGAGTGTGTTCTTTCCCGTTACAAAGTGGGGGGTCGCCGTGGTGGTTGATCCTGCCCAACATGGCTTGGAGGGGCGAGGAGAATCCGGCAGCCAGTGGAAGGTGACGACCCTTTCCTGCACTTCTACTCAATCCTCTTTTCACTCCACCCGGGGGCATGGCTTTCAGGGCTGGCACGGGGTCAGGAAAGGGAGAGAGATAGAAAAGGTCTGTGGGGAAGCTTTGCTCCGCTAAGCCGGGAGTGCCGCTTGAAAGGCCCTGTTCCCAGGGGACGAGTCCACTGGGACCTCCCAACATCGCTTTGCCTGTCTCTTTTTGTTGGCACTGCCCGACAGGGGGTATTTTGGGGGGGAGAGATCGGTCCCTAGCTGGTCTCGTGTCCCTTTCTTTACCGTCGCAGAGGCAGGAGTGTGTTCTTTCCCGTTAGAAAGTGGGGGGTCGCTGTGGTGGTTGATCCTGCCCACTTTGGCTTGGAGGGGTGAGGAGAATACGGCAGCTGGTGGGCGGTGACGACCCTTTAACCCACTTGTTCTCCATCATCTTTTCCAAACCCCCAAGGGCACAGCCTCCGGGGCAGGGACCGATTCGGGAAGGGGAGAGAAAGAGGAAAGTTCAGTGTGGAAGTGTTGGTCCGCCAAGCCCAGGGTGCTGCTCCTTGGCCTGTTCCCAGGGTTCATGTCCAACGTGACCTCTGAGAGTCACTTGGCCCCTCTCTTCCTGCTGGGCAACCCCCAGCTGGGGGCCAGCTGGGTGGTGATGTCTGTCCCTGGTTGGTCTTCCGGGTCTTCCCTTCGCGGGGGCAGAAGGGTGCTGGTCCCTGTTATGAAGCTGGAGATCGCCATGGTGTTTGATCCTCCCCACCTCGGCTTGGAGGGGCATGGAGAAGCCGGCAACCTGTTGGCGGTGATGACCCATTCCCGCACTTCTTCTCCATCCTTTTAACACTCCGCCCCGGTGCACAGCCTCTAGGGCTGGGAAGGGGTAGGGAATGGGAGAGAGGATAGGTCGGTGGGGAATGATTGCTCCGCCAAACCCGGGGGCCGCTTCACAGCGCATTTTTCCCAGGGGTCGTGTCAACCGGAACCTCCGAGAGTCACTTGGCCCCTCTCTTCCTGCTGGCCACCACCTGACTGTGGGCGGTGTGGGTGGAGAGGTCGGTCCGTGGCGGGTCTCGCGTGCTTTTCTTTCCCGTCGCAGGGGGAGGAGGGTGCTCATCCCGTTAAAAGTGGGGGGTCGCCGTTGTGGTTGATCCTGCCCTAGTTGGCTTGGAGGGGTGGGGAGAAGCCGGCACACTGTGGGCGGTGATGACCCTTTCCTGCACTTCTTCTCCATCCTCTTTTCCACTCCGCTTGGGGGCACAGCCGGCAGGGCTCGGAGGAGTCGGGAAGGGGAGAGAGAGAGGAAAGGTCGGTGGAGAAATGTTGCTCCACCAAGCCGGAGGTTCCGCTCCGTGGCACCCTGTTCCCAGGGGGTTGTCCAACTTGACTTCCGAAAGTCACTTGGTCCATTTCTTCCTGCTGGGCGCCGCCCAGCGTGGCACCAGAAGAGGGGGGAGATTGGTCCCTTGCAGGTCTTGCACCCCTTTCCTTCCCGTCGTGGTGGCAGGAGGGTGCTTGTTCCACTTATGAAGGGGGCTCACCATGGTGATTAATCCTGCCCTCGTTGGTTTGGAGGCCTATGAAGAAACCGTCTCCCGGTGGGCGGTGATGAACTTTTCTCGCTCTTCTACTCCATCCTCTTTTCACTCCGCCGGGGGGCACAGCCGGCAGGGCTGAGAGGAGCCAGGAAGGGGAGAGAGAGAGGAAAGGTCGGTGGAGAAGTGTTGCTCCGCCAAGCCCGGGGTGCTGCTCCGTGGCGCCCTGTTCCTAGGGAGCGTGTCTAACGTGACCTCCGAGAGTCACTTGGCCCCTCTTTTCCTGCTGTCCGCCGCACGGCGTGGGGCAGGTTGGGCAGGGAGGACTGTCCCTGGCGAGTCTCCCACTCTTTTCCTTTCTGTCATGGTGAGAGGAGGCTGCTCGTTCCTGTTACGAAGTTGGGGGTCGCAGTGGTGTTTGATTCTGCACTCCTCGGCTTGGAGGTGCAGGGAGAAGCCAGCAACCTGTGGGCGGTGACGACCCTTTCCTGCACTTCCTCTCAATCCTCTTTAACATTCTGACTGGTGCACAGCCTCCAGTGCTGTGACAGGGTAGGGAATGGGAGAGAGAGAGGAAAGGTAGGTGGGGAAGGGTTGCTCCGCCAAGCCCTGGATGCGCTCACAGGCGCCCTTTCCACCTTGGGCGTGTCCACCGAGAACTCCCAGCATCGCTTTGCCCCTCTCTTCCTGTTGGCGCCGCCCGACAGTTGGCGGTTTGGAGGGGAGATTGGTCCCTGGCGGGTATCGCGTGCCTTTCCTTCCCATCAGAGTGGCAGGAGGGTGCTCTTTCCTGTTACAATGTGGAGTGTCGCCGTGGTAGTTGATCCTGCCCTCCTTGGATTGGAGTGGCTTGGAGAAGCCGGCAGCCGGTGGGCGGTGACGAACCTTTAACGCACTTGTTCTCCATCTTTTCTAATCCACTAAGGGCACAGCCTCCGGGGCTTGGATGGGGTCGGGAAGGGGATAGAAAGAGGAAAGTTCGGTGGGGAAGTGTTGCTCCGCCAAGCCCTGGGTGCCACTCCGTGGCACCCTGTTGCTAGGGGGCGTGTCTAACTTGACCTCCGAGAGTCACTTGGGCCCTCTCTTCCTGCTGTCTGACGCCCAGTGTGGGGCAGGTTGGGCTGGGAAGACTGTCACTGGCGAGTCTCCCACGCATTTCCTTATCATCGCGGTGAGAGGGGGCTGCATATTCCTGTTACAAAGTGGGGGGTCGCAGTGGTGGTTGATCCTGCACTCGTCGGCTTGGAGGGGCAGGGAGAAGCCGACACCTGTTGGGCGGTGATAACCCTTTCCCGCACTATTTCTCCCTCCTCTTTTCCACTCCACCCGGGGTACAGCCTCCACTGCTGGGACAGGGTCGAGAAGGTGAGAGAGAGAGTAAAGGTCTGTGGGGAAGGGTTGCTCCGCCAAGCCCGGTATGAGCTCAGAGGCGCCCTGTTCCCAGGGTTCGTGTCCAACCTGACCTCTGAGAGTCACTTGATCCCTCTCTTCCTGCTGGGCGCCTCCCAGCGGGGGGCCAGCTGAGGGGTGAGGTCAGTCCCTGGCTGGTCTCCCGGGCCTTCCCATCGCGGGGGCAGAAAAGTGCTAGTTATTGTTACGAATCTTGGTGTCTCCATGGTGTTTGATCCTCCCCTCCTCGGCTTGGAGGGGCATGGAAAAGCCGGCAGCCTGTGGGTGGGGACGACCCTTTCCCACACATCTTCTCCATCCTCCTTTCCACTCCCCCCGTGGGCACACCTTCCAGGGATGGGAGGTGTCCTGAAGGGGAGGCAGTGAGGAAAGTTTGGTGGTGAATTGTTGCTCAGCCAAGCCCGGAGTGCCGTTCCCTGGCACCCTGTTCCCAGGGGGCTTGTCCAACTTCATCTCTGAGAGTCACTTGGCCCCTTTCTTCCTGCTAGGCGCCGCCCGGCGGTTTGCCAGGTTAGGGGGGTTTCGGTCCCTGACGGGTCTTGCACCCCCTTCCTTCCCATCGTGGTGGCAGGATGGTGCTCGTTCCAGTTATGAAGGTTGTGTTACCATGGTGATTGATCCTCCCCTCGTTGGTTTGGAGGGGTGTGAAGAAACCGGCACCCAGTGGTGGGTGACGACTTATTCCCGCACTTCTACTCCATCCTCTTTTCACTCAGCCTTGGCGCACAGCCTCCGGGGCTGGGAAGGGGAGAGAGAGAGGAAAGGTCGGTGGGGAAGTATGGCTCCAACAAGCCCTGGATGCGCTCAGCGGTGCCCTGTTTCCAGGGGGCATTTTCACAAGGACCTCCGAGACTCGCTTTGCCCCTCTCTTCCTGCCCGCCGCCGAATGGCAGGGGATTGGGTGGGGATGGAATTTGGGCCCTGGCGGGTCTCGCGTGACTTTCCTTCCCAACGCGGGTGAGGAGGGTGCTCATTCCCGTTACAAAGTGAGGCGTCGCCGTGTTGGTTGCTCCTGCCCTCTTCGGCTTCAAGGGTCGGGGTGAAACCAGCACCCTGTGGGTGGTGACGACCCTTTCTCACACTTCTTCTCCATTCTCTTTTCCAGTCCCTCCCGGGGCTTAGTCTCAGAGGCTGTGACGGGATCGGGAATGGGAGAGAGAGAGGATAGGTCAGTGAGGAAGTGTTGCTTCGCCAAGCTCAGTGGGCCGATCTGCGGCGCCTTGTTCCCAGGGGGCTTCTGCACCTGGTTCTCCGTTTGTCGCATGACCCCTCTCTTCCTGCTGAACGTCCCTCCTCCGGGGACTGGTTGATGGGGAAGGTCGGTACCTAGCGCATCTCTCATGCCTTTTCTTCCCTTCGCAGGGGCAGGAGGGTGTCGTTCCCCTTAGGAAGAGGGGGATCACCATGGTTGTTGATCCTGACCTCCTGGTCTTGGAGGGGTGGTAGAAGCTGGCAGCCGGTGGGAGGTGACGACCCTTTCCTGCACTTCTACTCCATCCTCTTTTCACTCCCCCTGGGGGCATGGCTTCCAGAGCTGAGACGGGGTCAAGAAGGGGAGACAGAGGGAAAAGGTCTGTGGGGAAGCGTTGCACTGCCAATCCTGGGGTGCCGCTTGAAGGGGCCCTGTTCCCAGGGGACGTTTCCACCGGGACCTCCCAGCATCGCTTTTCCCGTCTCTTCCTGTTGGCGCCGCCCGACAGGGGGCGTATTGGGGGGGGAGATCGGTCCCTGGCGGGTCTCGCGTGCCTTTCTTTCCCATTGTGGGAGCAGGAGTGTTCCCTTTCCCGTTACAAAGTTGGGGGTCTCCATGGTGGTTGATCTTGCCCTCTTTGGCTTGGAGGGGCGAGGAGAATCCAACAACCGGTGGGCGGTGATAACCCTTTTCCGCACTTGATCTCCATCCTCTATTCCAATCCACCCTGGGGCACAGCCTCCGGGGCTGGGTTGGGTTCGGGAAGGGGAGAGAAAGAGGAAAGTTCGGTGGGGAAGTATTTCTCCGCCAAACCCGGGATGCCGCTCCCTGGCACCCTGTTCCAAGACTGCTTGTCCAACTTCACCTCCCAGAATCACTTGGCCCCTCTCTTCCTGCTGTCCACTACCCGGGGTGGGGTGGGTTGGGCTGGGAGTTCGGTCCCTGGCGAATCTCCAATGCCTTTCCTTTCCGTGGCTGTGAGAGGAGGCTGCTGGTTCCTGTTACGAAGTGGGGGGTCGCAGTGGTGTTTGATCCTGCACTCCTCGGCTTGAAGGGGTGGGGAGAAGCCAGCACGCGATGGGCGGTGATGACCCTTTCCCGCATTTCTTCTCCATCCTCTTTTCCACTCCACCCTGGGTACAGCCTCCAGGGCTGGGACGGGGTCGGGAAGGTGAGAGAGAGTGTAAAGGTCTGTGGGGAAGGGTTGTTCCGCCAAGCCTGGGATGTGCTCAGAGGTGCCCTGTTCCCAGGGTTCCTCTCCAAAATGACATCTGAGAGTCACTTGTCCCCTCTCTTCCTGCTGGGCGCCGCCCAGCGAGAGGCCAACTGGGGGATGAGGGCTGTCCTTGGCTGGTCTCCCGGGCCTTCCCTTCGCGGGGGCAGAAGGGTACTGGTTCCTGTTACGAAGCTGGGGGTCGCAATAGTGTTTGATCCTCCCCTCCTTGGCTTGGAGGGCCATGGAGAAGCTGGCAATCTGTGGGCCATGACGACCCTCTCCCGCACTTCTCCTCCATCCTCTTTAATATTCCACCCAGGTGCACAGCCTCCGGGGCTGGGACGGGGTTGGGAAGGGTAGAGAGAGGAAAGGTCAGAGGGGAAGTGTTGCTCTGCCAAGGCGGTGTGCCGCTACCTGTCACCCTGTTCCCAGGGAGCTTGTCCAACTTGACCTCCGAAAGTCACTTGGTCGATTTCTTCCTGCTGGGCACCGCCCAGCGGGGCACCAGATGAGGGGGGAGGTTGATTCCTGGCGGGTCTCACACGTCTTTCCTTCCCGTCACAGGACCAGGAGGGTGCTCATTCCTGTTATGAAGGGGGTTCACCGTGGTGATTGATCCTGCCCTCTTTTGTGTGGAGGGGTATGAAGAAGCAGGCACCTGGTTGGGGGTGACGACCCTTTCCCGCACTTTTTCTCCATCCTCTTTTCACTCAGCCCGGGGGCACAACCTCCAGGGCTGGCCAGGGTCGGAAAGGGGAGAGAGAGAGGAAAGGTCGGTGGAGAGGTGTTGCTCCACCAAGCCCGGGGTGCCGTTCCCTGGCACCCTGTTCCCAGGGAGCTTGTCCAACTTGACTTCCGAAAGTTCTTGGTCGATTTCTTGCTCCTGGGCGCCGCCCAACGGGGGGCCGGATGAGGGGGGAGTTTGATCCCTGGAGGGTCTCGCACACCTTTCCTTCCCTTCGCGGTGGCAGGAGGGTGTTTGTTCCAGTTATGAAGGGGGCTCACCATGTTGATTGATCCTGCCCATGTTGGTTTGGAGGGCTTTGAAGAAACTGGCACCCGGAGGGTGGTGTTGAACCTTTCCTGCTCTTCTACTACATGCTCTTTTCACTCCGTCCGGGGCACAGTCTCTGGGGCTGGAGAGAGTCGAGAAGGGGAGAAAGAGAGGAAAGGTCGGTGGGGAAGAGTTGCTCCACCAAGCCCTAGATGCACTCACAGGCGCCCTGTCCACAGTGGGCATGTCCACCGAGACCTCCCAGCATCGCTTTGCCCCCTCTTCCAGTTGGCGCCGCCCGACAGGTGGCGGTTTGGAGGGGTGATTGGTCCCTGGCGGGTATCGCATGGCTTTCCCTCCCATCAGAGGGGCAGGAGGGTGCTCATTCCGGTTTCAATGTGGAGTGTCCACGTGGTAGTTGATCCTGCCCTCATTGGATTGGAGGGGCTTAGAGAAGCCAGCAGCCGGTGGGCGGTGATGACACTTTAACGCACTTTTTCTCCATCCTCTTTGCCTCTCCACCCGGGGGTACAGTCTCAGAGGCTAGGAAGGGTTCGGGAATGGGAGACAGAGAGGAAAGGTCAGTTGGGAAGGGTTGCTTCGCCAAGCT
>PVKS010053530.1:0-10376 GCA_004027875.1 Aplodontia rufa
GTATCTTCTATTCTGCCTTCATGCTAATGTCACTCCAATATCATTTTCAGAAGCATTAAGGATATTAAATAGTGATAAATATGACAGAAGACTAAAAGCTACAAATTTCACCTAATGTCAAGAAATATTATAAAACAGCAAATTAAAGCAGTCTGGCATTAATGTGCAATGGACTAAATGGTAGTACTTCCTCCAAATTCATTTATTGAAATCCCAGTCCCTGTGTGGTAGTTCTTAGAGGTTGCATCTTTAAGAAATAATTAAGTCATGATGATGGAGTATCAATCAATGAGATTAGCACCCTGATAAGAAGAAACCAGAGAGTCAGCATTAGTACTCTTTCTTCCAATCCAGGATGCAACAAGATAATATCAGTCTGCAATATAGAAAATTGTTCTCACCAGAATCTGACCATTTTGGCGTCCTGATCTTGGATTTCCAGCTTCTAGAACGGTGAAAATTGAATTTCATTGTGTATAGGGTACCCATTCTATGATACTTCATAATAGCAGCCCAAACTGGCCAAGAAATAATGCAAACATAGAAATTTAGAATCAGTAAATAAAATTGATTATCCAGGAATGGACTCAAACATATATTGTCAACTGAAGTTTGACCCAGATGTCAAAGCAATTCGATTGAGAAAGACTAGTACCACAAATGACTCCAGAAAATTGGAAATCCATTTGTAACAAAAATGAACTTCAAAACTCACCTCAGAGTAATAAAAAAGTAATGCAATATGGATCACAGACCTTAATATAAAACTCTAAAACTATACAAATTTTAGATGAAAATACAGAGGAAATTTTATTGACCTTCCATTAAAGCAAAGATTTTTTTTATTCAACATCAATAACATATCCACATAGAACAAAGTGATAAACTTACATTCATCAAAATTTAAAACTCTTATGTCTAAAAATCACCAATAACAGAATGGAAATACAAGACACAGTATTATATAAACTATTTCTGAATTAGATACAGGACATATCCAGAATTCACTATGAACTTTCAAAAACTGTTCAGTGTTAATCATCACTAAGAAATGCATAATTAAAAACATAATGTAAAAAAGTTACACATTTATTAGAACTGCTAAAATTAAGATGACTAACCATGTCTAATGTTGAAAAGGAGATAGAATAACTGAAACCCTAATACAATAATGGTAGGAATAAGAAATGCTTCAATCACTTTGGAAAAGAATTTGTCAGAATTGTTTTAGACTCATACCTACCATACTATTATTTTGGTCTTTCTATTCTTAACAATTTTCCCAAGGGAAGTGGGAGTATATCCATATGAAAATACATACACAAAGTTTATAGCAGATTCATTTTTAATATCCTAAAATTGGAAATAATTCAAATGGTCATCCATCAGCAGGTAAACTGATAAATCATAGTACAGTCACACAAAGGAATACAAAAAGGTAGTACAAAAGAATGAAATACAAAAAAGCAATACAAAGGAATGAAATGTTTATATCTGCAACAACATGGTACAATTAAATTATGATATTTATAAACAATGAAATTATGATATTTATAAACATTGAGCAGGAGAACATCATGCTAAGTGAGACAAGCCAGACTCAGAAAATCAAAGGTCAAATGTCTTCTTTCATATGTGGAAACAAGGGAGAAAAAAGAATATGTATAATCATAATTAACTAATTTAATAAAATAGAAGGGGGACAAGCAGAGTTAATGAATTGGGTCAGAGGAGGGAAGAGGGAAGGGAAAGGAGAAATATCAGGGAATGAAACTGATCAAATTATGTGTGTGTACAAATATGTTACAATGAATTCCACTGTTTTGTATAAATATTATGCACCAATAAAACCATTAAAATTAAATATTCTCAGGGCTGGAGTGGTGGCTCAGTGGTAGAGTGCTTGCCTGACATGCATGAGTACCCATGTTCAAACCCAGCACCACATACACAACTATGTATCAGAGAAACAAAAAAAAGATGAAAATATAGATAAAATTGATTCTTTCCCTCCCCGCTCTCTTTAAAAAAGATTCTCTACATAATTGTTAACTGGGAAAATGAAAATCAATGTCACAATAATAAACTACTTCCTGCTCACTAATATGGCTACAATAAAAAAAGATTGACAATAGCAAATGTTGGTGAAGCTGTGGAAAAAATTGAACTGCTGATGACAAAATAAATTAACGTAGTCACTTTGGAAAACAGTCTAATAGTTCCTCTGAAGGTGAAAGAGAGTTACCATGTGATCCAGAAATTCAACTTGTAAGTATTTTCCCAGGACAAATGAAAACATGTCCTCATAAGCACTTCTACATGAAGGTTCAAAGCAGCACTATTCACAATTCATCAACTGATGAATGAAAGAAAAATATATGGTATCTATACAATGGAATATCATTTAGCAGTTTAGAAACTGATTTATTGATACATGCTACAATGTGGATGTGCCTTGAAAACATTATGCTAAGTGAAAGAAGAATGACACAAAAGGCCATACTTTATATGATTCTATTTAAATGAAATATCCAGCATAAACAAATTTATAGTGAAAAAGTGTTGTAGTGTCATTACTTAGGCTGGTGGGGTTTGAGTGATATGTGGAATAACTGATAGTGGCTACAGGTCTGTTCAGGAAGTGGTCAAAGTATTATAAAATTGATTCTGAGGATAGTTGTACAACTCTGTGAATAACTAAAAATTGTACCCTTTAAATGTGTGATTTGTCAGGCAAGAAAAGGAAATCAAAGGGATAAGAATAGGAAGAAGGAAGTCAAACTATCTCTGTTTGCTGATGACAAGATTGTATATCTAGAAGATCCAAAAATCTCCACCAGAAAACTGCTTCAGCTTATAAACAGATTTAACAAAGTGACAGGCTACAAGATCAACACTCATAAATCAATAGCTTTCCTACACATAAACAATACGGCAGAAGAAGAAATCAGGAAATCAGTCTGATTCACAATATCCTCAAAAAGAATAAAATATTGGGGAATTAATTTAACCAGGGAAGTAAAAGACCTCTATAACAAAAATTATCAGACATTGAAGAAAGAAATCGAAGGAGACATGAGAAAATGGAAAGATGCTCCATGGTCTTGGTTAGGCAGAATTAATGTAATTAAGAAGGCCATTCTTCCAAAAGCTTTATATAGACTCAATACAATTCCCATCAAGATACCAATGTCATTTTTTACAGATAGAGAAAAAGCAATTCTCAAATTCATTTGGACCAACAAGAAACCCAGAATAGCAAAAACATTACTAAGCAAGAAAAATGAAACAGGTGGATTTGCGATACCAGATATAAAACTATACTATAGAGCTGTAGTAACAAAAACAGCATGGTATTGGCATCAAAATAGGAATGAAGACCAATGGAATAGAATAGAAGACTCTAAAGCAAACCTGCAAATCTTTAAACATCTGATATTTCACAAAGGTGATCAAAATATAACATGAAGGAATGACAGCCTATTCAGCAAATGGTGCTGGACAAACTGGACAATCACTTGCAGAAAATTGAAATTAGATCCTTATCTCTCACCTTGCACAAATATCAAATAAAATGGATGAAGGAACTAGGAATTCAACCAGCTACCATAAAACTGCTAGAAGAAAAATTAGGATCAACATTCCAGCTTTTGGGAGTAAACAAAGACTTTCTCAAAAAGATTCCTAAAGCAAAAGAGTTAAAGTCAAAAACCAATGAGTGGGATGCCATTAAACTGAAAAGCTTCTGCACATCCAAGGAATTGGTCAAAATTGTCAAGATACTTCCTACAGAATGGGAGAGAATCATGGCCTGTGATTCTTTTGACAGGGGAATAATATGCAGAATTTAAAAAGTACTCCAAAGATTTAACATCAAAAACACAAACAATCCAATCAATAAATGGGCCAAAGAACTAAATAGAAACTTCTCAACAGAGAAAATTGAGCTAGAAAATATATGAGAATGTATTCTAAATCACTAGTAATCAGTGAAATGCAAATCAAAACTATGTTAAAATTTCACCTCACTCCAGTCAGATTGGCAAAGATGAAGAATACAAACAATAACAGATGCTGGATGGGGTAGCAGGGAGATGGGAACTCTAGCACACTGTTGGTGGAACTGCAGATTAGTACAGCCCCTCTGGAAAGCACTGTGGAGAATCCTCAAAAAATTAGGGATGGACCCACCGTATGATCCAGCTATCCCTCTTCTGGATATTTTTCCAGAAGAGGTAGAATCAGCACAATAAAATGACACAACAAAATCTATGTTCATATAGTTCAATTTACAATAGCTAAATTATGGAACCAACCCAGATGCCCCTCACTTGAATGGATCCAAAAACTGTGATACACACACACACACACACACACACACACACACAATGGAGTTCTACTCAGCAACTAAAAACAAGATATTGCGGCCTTTGAAGGTAAATGGATTGCAATGGAAGAAATCATGCTAAGTGAAGTTAGCTAAACCCGGAGAGTGTCGCTACCTCAGGCTTCCGTCCCTGAGGACGGGCGGGACAATCCGGACCAGCTGGATTGTCCCCCAGGAGCCGATCAGGAGGATGAGAGCGACGGCCGAACCCTGGACCCTCCTAGGTGGGGTCCCTTCCCTCTCGGCCGGGGAAACGAGTCAACCACACGCAGCGGATGGCAACCCAGAATCCGTTTATTACCAAGGCACATGGGTTTTTATAGGCAGGGGAGCCAGCCAAGGAACCAATAATCCTTCTAAGGGAGTTGCCAGGGGTTATGCAGATTTTGAGTACAGACAAGTTAGGAACATTCTGTGGTCAATACGTTCTGACCCACCCTGTTTTACCTTTGCATGACAAGAGCAAGCTCAACAAAGCACAATCCAGCCCTAAAGGGGCCCATGCAAACAGTAATATGATCACTCCAGGGCAGCTGATGAAATGGAGTGAAGGTCAGACCCCAACAAGAGAGTCAAGGGTCAAATATATTCACTCATTTTTGGAGGCTGGAGCTAAACCCAGGCATGTGTGAAAGGTAGTCAACCTCATGTATTAAACCCAGCAAAGGCATAGTAACACATAATCTAGAGCAACCATAGATACAAAGAGGGGGTGGAAGTAGGGGGCAAGGGGAGAAGGGTAGAGGCCTGGAGAAAACAGAGGGATCTGGGAAGTAAAGCAACAATATAGCATACCCTTTACCCCCTGGAGAATCCAAATAACACTTATGCAATCATTATATTCTGGAAAATTCTCAACCTAAGCATTTATATTATTTGTACAGGCAAAATATAGAAGATTCAAGAGACTGGGGTATGGGCAATTGGGGGCAATTCTGGCTTAAGAATATATGCATGTCGTATTGTTATTTTGTATGCATTTTATGATTGTACAATAATAGCTCAACACCTTTAATAAAAATTTTTTAAAAAGAGAGTAGATCATACCTATAAGGCATTAGATTTTATGGATAAAAAGGAATAGAAAGACCACAGAGATGTGCCACCTCTAGGACAATGACATCCTTAATAGACCTGCAGATAATATCCAAAGCTGTTTCAGCAGTCTAAGTAACAAACAATAGTATTAGCCAGGCAAGCTTGTCCCTTCATCTGTCCTAGAGAGCAAGTGTGTGTAAGTAACTCCATGTAGCATCTGTTCTCCAACCTTTCTTTTCCAAACTTCAGCTCTGGTCCTAGTAACTTCACAAAGAGTGGGAAAGCTGATGCGTCAAGGAGCAACAAGTCATATGAACAATGCATTCCCAAAAGTCGAGTGCTATGGTCCTTTCCCCTGCTTGCTCCCATGTATTTTAACTCATTCAATAAACCATGTGATTTGAGTACCTTAAAAAAATCCTTGGATTCAGGATAAAAATTCATACCATAAACTCTTCATAATACTCATACTGGAGATCCTCTATGCTCAAACAATTCTGTTGTAATTGTGTTAATTGCTAGTACTTGCTATCATATGAAAATTATATAGTTACATTTCAAGTTTTGGTAATGCAAATACAAGCTACTGAAATTGTAGCACATAGAATTTATCATTCTTCATTCTTCTAAAATTTCATAGAATCATTCACACATATTTCAACCATATTATCATGTGAGTTCTGAAAATAGTGTCCCAAAATACAGCCTTACCACTTGTAAGACATGTAGAGTTAAACTATGAATTTGTGCTTCATTTTTATTTGAAAAATTCTGAATCTTTATGTCATTTTTTAAAAAATGCATGAATTGTAAGGTCTGTGAATTATCTGAATAAATCCACTTACAGAAATGAAAATAAAAATGAAGCTGAGTAAAACAGAACAGCCATAAATGAGTGTATAGTATATGATTAAATTTGTATAAAATGCTAGAAAATGCAGATTAATGAAACACAATGTCCAAAGTCTGAGGCTAGGATGAGTGGTGGCTGGGGTTGGGAGAAAAGGTGATACAAACTAAATTGTGTCTACAGAAAAGTCATTTATTTAAGTCCCAACTCTCAATATGTTGCTACTTGGAGATGAGGCTTTGGGAAGATAATTCAAATTTTGTTGTTTTTAAGATAATTCAGTTTAGATTAGTCTATGTGTGTGGGGTCCTTTATCAGTCTTCCAGTGCTAATATAACAAAATACTGCACGCTGGGTGGTTTAAACCACAGAAATTCATTTTTTACAGTTCTAGGGGTTGGTAGTCCAATATCAAAATGCCACTGGGGTTAGTTTCTGGTGAGGCCTCTTTTCTGGCTTATGAATAGTTCCCTCCCACTACATCCTCATATGCCTTTCTTTTCTACATTCTCTTCTAGTGTCTCCTCCTCCTCTTGTAAGGTCATCAGACATGTTGTATTAGAGGACCTTACATATGAGCTCATTTAACCTTAAGTACCTCCTTAAAAACCTTATCTCCAAATACAGTCATATGTGGTGGTTAGGGCTTCAACCTATGAATCGTAAGGGGACAGAATTTAATCCATAACAATCCTTCATAAGGGGATTAGTGCCTTTATAAGAAGAGACACCAAGAACTTTTCCCCAACACATAGACCATTCCCCCACTTGAAGACACAGAGAAAAGGTGGTCATCAGAATCAGGAAGATAGTCCATACCAGGAAATAGAATTGACTGGCACCTTGATCTTTGATTTCCCACCCTCCAGGACCAAGAAATAAATTACTGTTGCTTAAACCACCTAATATGTGGTATTTTTGTTATGGCAGCCTGATCTGACTTAGGTAAAAGCAGGCTTGAGGAAACTTTCTGAGATGATAGATAATGTTCATTATCATCATTATAATGATGATTTCACAGGTGTTTGCATTTACCAAAGGTTATTAACTTGTACAGTTTAAATACATAAAGTTTATTCTGTGCAAAAAATATATCAATGTAGCTGTTAAAAATGTTTCCATAAGTATTAGTATGAATGAAGGGATAAAAATAATACATTTGGCAGTGATTTTAGAGATTTCTATAGAATTCCAATTTGAGGTCCAGATTCTGAGTTCTGTTTTGGCCGTACTGTGTTTGAGATCTTCATCACAAATCAAGTGGAGCGTTCCAGCAAGTAGTAAGAAAAGCAAAAGTTAAGTTCCATGTTAAGCAATAATATGTTGATGGTACTGATAATATTGTACTTTAAAACTGCTTTAGATAGCTTTTTCACTGCTGTGACTAAAAGACACGACAAGAACAATTTTAAAGGAGGAAAAGCTTACTTTGAGGCTCACAGTTTCAGAGGTCTCAGTCCATAGACAGTTGGCTTCATTTCTCAGGGCTTGAGGTGAGGCTGAACATCATGTCAGAAGAGCATGGCAAAGGAAAGCATCTCAGATCATTGCCAGGAAGGAGAAAAAGAGAGAGAGAGAGAGAGAGAGAAAGAGAGAGAGAGAGAACTCCTCCATCCACACCCTACCAGCCTACAGTTGCCAGTTAATCCCGATACTATTAACCCATGGATCAGGCTAAGGCTCTCATAATCCAATCATTTCACCTGTAAGCCTGGCATTATCTCACATGGGCTTTGGCAAAATATTTTTAATAATTCTTAAATCAATGGAATATTTTGAATTTCTTAAGACATTATCACCAACCCAGAAAATAAATCATTGCAACTATTGCATATTCTAATTGAATATAAGAAGCTGAGTAAGCTAAAGATTCCACACATAAGGATTCTGAGGTTGCAAAGAGAACATATGACTGAACCCAAGACCCACTCAAGTTGCTTGTCAAGACAGCTATCCCTAAAACTCAGACTAATAAAGGGATGCATCCTAAGAAAAAATGAACTGTAAGATAACTAAATACTCTGGATTTAGAGTGGATGTATTAGATTCTATTAATGTGTATCAGATTACTCTATGCTTAGCATTTTAAAAGAAGACAAATTCATTATATCAAGTTTTATATGTGCCAAGATTATGAATTAGCTGAGTTGTCTATTTGATGCCTCACGAAAATAAACTGAAGATGTTGGCTACGCTATTGTTTGCATCTGGAACTCAGCATTCTCTTCTAAGCATATTAATTATAGTCAACATTCAACTCCTTGCAGTTTTTAGAAATGTGGTTCCTTTTTTGTTTCATTGTTTGCTTGTTTGTTTTGTTCTGTTTGCTTGATTTTTTGGTACCGGGGATTAAACCCAGAGGCTCTTAACCTCTGAGCCTTTTTTTTTTCTTTTAAGAGAGGGTTTTGCTAAGATACGCAGGACCTTACTAAGTTGTTGCTGAGTTGCTGAGGCTAGCTTTGAACTTGTGATCCTTGTGTCTCAGCCTCTATAGCCCCTGGGATAATAAGCATGCATCACTGCTCCAGCAGTCTTGCTAGCTACTGGCCAAAGACTAGTATTGCTTCCAAGAGACTGCTACTTCATATTGGTAGTTCATAAAATAGTCTTCCAAGAGAGAAGTGTCTCCGTGAATTCTTCCCCCAACACTGACCTCTAGACCTAGATTTTTAAAATTCCTATGATTATATTAGATCTATATAAATAATTTCCTATTTGATTAATTCATAATAAACTGATTAGTAAGCTTAATGATATCTGCAAAAAAGTGGAGCAAATTATATTTTATGCCTATATGATTATGCCAAAATGAGCCCTGATATCATATATCACTATAATGCACTAATAAAAAAAATTTAAAATCAAAAGAAACTACAAATTCTTTTTATTATATAATACAATATAATCACAGGAGTATTTTAATATTAACAAATTCTGCCCCTACTTAAAAGGAGTGGATTTTACAAGGTAAAGTTATTAATGGTTAATAGTAGAATTCTTCTTAAAATTTTTCAAGATTAAAATAATTAGACTATCTGGAAATAATTTCTTGAAACTTCAAAGCAAAAGACTAGGTAACTCTCATATGATGATATTTCATTTGTGTAGGACACCAAAATGATAATTATAATTTAAATTACAACGTAAATTTTACCACTGTGAGCATATATCAAAAGCAAATGCAAATTTTTCTTTTAGGAACTCATTCATGTAAACCCTATAAAATTCTCACAAATAAAATCAACTTAAAAGAAAGACATTTATATTAAGAGGTAACAGCAAAGAATACAAGGCAACAAGCCTCCATGCAGAAAGTGGGCAGAAATTTTAAGAGAATAAAGAGTCATGGAAATTTCAGTATTAGAAATCTTTAATGCAGAATATGAAATTATTTTAGTAGATTTAATGAAATAAAGTCAGAAATACAAAATAAACAAGAATGAATGGATCATAAAAATTCAAGTGCAATTTGAGAAGGAACTAAAAGGGTACTGTACAAGTTAAAATAAAATAATTGAAATTAATCACTCAGTGTAAGTTAAGCAATAGAAAAGAAATATCTAAAGAGGGAATTATTAGACTGAAAAATGTATCTCAAGAAACTATACAGGACAATATCACAAAGAGACAAAAGACAAGGGGAAAAAAGAAAAGAAAAGGATAGAGTGAGAAAGTACAAATACACACCAACATGATGATGACAGAAAAAAAATGGGATGATGAAGAAGTGATGGCTAGAAATTTTCTGGAGTTTATGAAAAGCATGAATCCTCAGTTTCTTTTTTTAATTAGTTAAATATGGACTAACAATTAAGGGGTAATCATTATCAAACAATCAAGAACAAATGTATATTCACAGAGCAAGCCAAGGCTGATGCCATTCCATGGTTTCCCCCTCTTGGGTTTCCCATGGTTCCATGTTTCCCTCAATTAACCACTGTATTAAATGGACTTTTCACGGAGGTCAGAGGTGTTCCTCTGAGTTGATTCCCCCATACTCCCTCCCTCCTGCCTCCTTGATATCCTTCCTATTTCTCCCCTGCCCCCTTCCCTACATCTGCCAGCCTCCTAGGCAAGGTTCCCCCTGTTCATGTAAAAATT
>PVKS010053531.1:0-10376 GCA_004027875.1 Aplodontia rufa
TGATAATTTTCTTTGAATAGGTCTTTAATATCCTTTGTAAGGTTAATACCCAAGTATTTCATTCTTTTGGAATTGATGGTGAATGGGAGAGATTTTCTGATTTCTTCTTCTGCGGCTTTGTTGTTGGTGTAAAGAAATGCTAGTGATTTGCTGGAATTGATCTTGTATCCGCTTACCTTGCTAAAGTCACCTATAATGTATGTTATTGGGTCTTCTAGGTATAAAATCATGTCGTCTGCAAATAGAGATAACTTAACTTCCTCTTTTCCTACACGAATGCCTTTGATTTCCTTGTCTTGCCTTATAGCTCTGGCAAGGGTTTCAAGGACTGTATTGAACAAAAGTGGGGATAACAGACAGCCTTGTCTCGTACCTGACTTCAGTGGAAATGCTTTCAGTTTTTCTCCACTGAGGATAATGTTGGCTATGGGTTTGTCATAGATGGTTCTGACATAGTTAAAGTATCTTCCTTTGATCCCTATCTTTTCCAGAGTTTTGAGCATAAAATGGTGTTGAATTTTATCAAATGCTTTCTTTGCATCAATTGAGATGATTATATGGTTTTTGTTTTTAATTCTGTTTATATGGTGAATTACATTTATTGATTTGCATATATTGAACCAGCCTTGTTTCCCTGGAATGAAGCCCACTTTGACCATTGCTTTTATTTGTCCTACCTGTTTAAGTTCTTATGGTCTGGGACAGATGCTTAGTCTTTTTATGACTTTGACCTCATGCTCCGAAAAGTCCAGCTATTTTGTAGAATGTCCCTCACCTTGGGTTTATCGTAGGGTTCCTGATGATTAGATACATTCAGGCTCAATGTCTTTGGGGAGAAAGCATAGAACTCATGCTCTCTTCATTAATTACATCTTCTCAGGCAGCTTATGATTTCTTTTTTTTTTTTTTTTTTTGGTACTAGGGATAGAATGCAGGGGTGCAGGGGTGCTCAGTCACCAAGCCATATCCCCAGCTCTATTTATTTTTGCTGAGACAAGGTCTCACTAATTTGCTGAGACTGGCCTTGTACTTGCGATCCTTCCACCTCAGCTTCCCAAGCTGCTGGGATTACAGGTATGCACCACCACTCCCTGCTGAAAATTTCTTTATTGTAATTAAAAAGTATCTTGTGGGGACTGGAGTGGTGACTCGGAGGTTATGGTGCTTGTCCCACATGCGGGAGTACGTGAGTTCAAACTCTAGCACCACATACACAAGGAAGTTTCTGAGGAATGAAGGTCACATGAAAAACCAAATAAAAATTGTTTTTCTCTTTCACTCACTGTCCCCTCTTTCTCTAAAATAAACAAAAAGTATTTTGTGGCGAGTACTTTGAAACTGTGTAAATATCTTGTTTGTCATCACACTTTAAATTTATTCCTTTGTATCATGTGTAGTTGACATTTCCTAACAAGTTGTGATCTGATCTCTCACTTCCTCTTAAGCTGCCTTCTGTTCTCTTGACACGCTCCCATAATTCTTTGAGCACCTCAGGTCGACACAAGCTATTCCAGGCTCATCTCATTCTTTCCTACTCTAGCATTAGAATCAGCCAGTTCTGCAGGGATCCCTGGTTCTTTTGGGTGGAGATGGTGTGTGGCAGTGAGTCCGATCAAGGCTGTTGGGGTAGTACTACTTGCAAGCCTTCCCAGCAAACAGAGCTGGGGTAGAGGTACCTGTACCTGTATGCACACATACACATTTACATGCTGTCTAAAATTCATGAGCTGTTCAAATGGATACATCAGATTCTAATTGGACTCCACAGGATTCAATCCAGTTTTCTCTCTTACCATATTCATAACTTCCTTTCCTTAAAATGGAAAGCAAGGCTCCTATTGTCTTTAATATATTTATGTATTCTCCAATCCCACTGTATATAACAAGTCTCCCATTGTCCCTCCACGCTCCTCTTCTGTGCAGATGTCCTATATTATTGGGCCCTGACACCCCATGTCACCTTGACCTCCACATCTGGATACACTCTTTTGGCTTATGCTTGGTTCTGTTGTGTTTTTATTTTTGTTTGGTACTGGAGATTGAACTCAGAGTCCCTTTACTACTGAGATAAAACCCCTGACCTTTTCAATGTTTTATTTTAAGGCAGGCTCTCGCTTAGTTGCTAAGGTTGGCCTTGAGCTTCGATTCTCCTGCTTCAACCTCCTGAGTAGCTGGGATCATGGATGTGTACCACAGAGCCCAGCTCGGTTCTGTTTTTAAGTGTAGCAACTCCAAAAGGCTTGGGTTTACTTATAGTACTTTGGGTAAAGCTTAGTGAGGAGGTAATTCTAATCTTGCCTGTATTTCTTTAATGGCATTTCTCTCTATTTTTTCATCTAATTAGGCTTTTTTTTTAAATGGGGGTTGTGGTCTGTTTTGACTTTATCTACTAAAGTGGTAGATATATTTATCTATAGATGTAGTGATTTTCATATCAATGTTTATGCACATAATTACTGGACAGCTTGTGACATGTTGTATCAATGTTATATATGAAGGTATATTTTTAGATATAATAGTTAAATCAAATGTTTGTGTATCAACATAAAATATAAAAATATTAGCACTGGCCTCAAAGTCCCATGTCTACCTGCAATCCTCATCTTCGTGGATTGCATTCAACATACCCAATGTAAACTAGAATATTGTATACATTTATGATTCTCTGATTTTAAAATTATATTCTGATTGTAAAAGATGTTGCCATTAGTGTATTAGTTGCTATTGTGTTTGTATTATTCTTTAGAAAGGTATCTGCTTCTTTCAAAAATGCACAAGGAGAAAGTTACTGCATGAGATCATGCTGATATTCTCAAGATGTTTGATTTCTTACCTCCCTCAGCTGTGTTCCCTTGCAGATCCTCCTCCACAGACAAGAGAATTTGTTGGGAAATAGAACTTCCTGAATGTTCTTTTCTTGTGCGCACCTGATGTACTTTATAGGAAGCTCTGTAAATGTGGAGTCTCCACAAACAATTGTTGGCTTATCTCCAAAGTTCTGACTGATTAGAAAGCATGGTGACTTTAAGCCTCTTTTCTTCTTCTTTACGTTTTCTATTGTTAAGTCTCTTCTACTGAAATAACTTTTCTGGGAAGCCATTCTGTTTCACTGAAGTCATCCTTGCTCACTATTGTTTTTCAGTGATTTTCAGAGCAGTTTTATAGGAAAGGCTTTATATCTCTGCATGGTGTATGGAGTAACTATTATGGAATTCTCAGTTCCAGGATGTGTCAGACACAGTTCAGATATCACCCTCTTCACAGTGAATCTAGAGATCATTGTTGCAGCCAGCATGGGCAGATGATCAAGATTACTGTTTTAACCAGTGGTAGGCAGACGACTTTTCATCCAAAGTCAGGTTAACTTGTTCATTTGACTAAGAAAGAAATGTTGGTGAGACAAAATGAGCCAGTGAAGAAATCATCAGTATAAGTGCGGGTGTAGGTATGTCAGTTTGTGAAGGAAAATTATGCTAAAAGTAATGGAACTGGCTGGATTGGTTAGATTGGAACCCTGAAGCAAAGAGTAGAGATTCAGTGAACCTT
Source organism: Aplodontia rufa (assembly GCA_004027875.1). NCBI lineage: Eukaryota > Metazoa > Chordata > Mammalia > Rodentia > Aplodontiidae > Aplodontia > Aplodontia rufa. Next base: position 3,547 of record PVKS010053531.1, read on the forward strand.
TGATGGATGAATGATTGATTTGAGCATTCTGCTTGTTTTGAGTTCTTTTTTTGGTATCAGGGATTGAAGCCAGGGGTACCCTACCATATCCCCAGACTTTTTTATATTTTTTTTGAGAGAGGGTTTCACCAAGTTGTTTAGGGTCTCATTAAGTTGCTGAGGCTGGTTTTGAACTTGCAATCTTCCTGGCTCAGCTTCCCAAGTCCCTGGGATTACAGGCGTGAGCCACCATGCCTGGCTTCTTATTTTAAATTCTGTTCTACCATTGCTCCTTGAACCGGAAGACTCAATAGCCAGAGGTGTATAAGCACCTTATGGTAAAAAAATGCACTAGATTCACAATTTTATTTGACTTATAATTTAAAAAAATTATTTTGTGGTGGTGGGGATCAGACCTGGGGCCTCCTATGCCAGGCAAGGTCTGTGTCCCTGAGCCCCACTCCCAACCCTGATTAACTTTTTATTATGGAGCATCTCAGACTCAGACCAAGTGGAGAATTACCCCTCCTCCAGCTTTGATAATTGTCATCACATTGCCAATAACTGCGTTATAAAGATTAAAACAAAAGAATAATGAAATGGGTCTATTCTGTTCTCATGGAACTAAGATAACATCTTGAAAGCAATAATTTATTCATGTGTACGCTGTGTCTGTGTAATTTTATGGCAAATGAGGAATTTCCCTTGGAGGTGCTGTTTATTCCCTTTTCCCCTTGGTTTGTGAAATTATTGGGATTCCTATCTGGAAAGAAAATGCTCCAGGCCTAATAAAGAGTAAGTAAATCAAACAATGACTTTTGCACTGATGATTGTTAGTTCTATTAATGAGTTAAAGGCGTTCAACAAGGCTGTCTTTTCTTTTTTTAAAAGAGAGAGAGGGTGAATCAATTTTATTTAGTTTTTTGTGTGGCTCTCTTTGCTCCAACACCTCGTTGTGTACTTGGTGCTGAGGTTTGAACCCAGGTCCTCATGCATGCCAGGCTGTGACTGCTGAGCCCCTGCTCCAGCCCCAGCAAGGCGGTCTTTTTTTTTTGCATAGGATTGTTTTGTCCCTTGTTTTCTGATCTTCTGAGCCCTTGCCAGTTCAGCATATCTACAGGAACTCTTTGGGTAGCACCAGCTCATCCCACCAGAGCACACACAGATTAAGTGCTGTATGTATTCATATTTAATTGATCTGCTTTAAAATTTGCTTCCGTTCCTCCTCCTCATTCTAGAGTCTGATCTTTTAGATCATAGTACTTTTTTGCTAAGTGACTGTTGGCTTTGGGTGGTCACAGACCTCATGATACTCCTGGTTAATTTTGAATGACTTTTAGAATTTAGATTGGGGAAGGTAGGATGGGAATTGGGAAGGATCTAGTCCAAATCTCTGGTAAATGCATAACTATATTGAACATAACAAAAATTGTATTTTTTTTTTTTTGTACCAGAAATTGCACCCCGGGGAGCCTTAACCACTAAGCCATATCCCCAGCACTTTTTATTTTGAGACAGGGTCTCACTAAGTTGCTTAGGGCTTTGAACTTGTAATCCTGCTGCCTCAGCCTCCTGAGCTGCTGTCTGGCAAAATTGTAGTTTTATTTTATGACAGATTTTCCATTAGGTCCCTGAAGAGTGTTTTTATAATTCACCAGTAACCTTCCAAGATAGTTATTGCTGTCCTCATTTTCCATATAATACTAGTCTTCCTGGGATCCTCCTGGGTTTTGTCCTGGCATCTCTTCTTGCTTAGCATTGGATAGTGTCCCATTTTGGCTAATACATTATATACTCGCCCTATAGAGAAGCAAATGGTGCTCAGACAGATCAATCTACTTGTTTGGAAAGAGTCAGTTTTGAGTTCATTTTTCCAAATTATAACAATATCTTTCAAAAACTACATCTTCCATAGTATTATCATACTTCATTTTTAGATATTTATTTATATCTGCCTTATACTCTAGACTATAAGATCCAGGAGGGTGGGCTTACCTCTTATTGTTTAATACCACACATACAATACCTACCAGGACAACTGATACATAATGTCCAATATGAATGAATTAAAAGCATGTCTATAGTAGCAGTCTTACATGCATTTAAAAAATATTTTGGGTGACATTATTTCTTTCCCATTAGGAATAATTCGTGTGTTTGAACAAGGTATGCTGCATACCTGTGCAAAACATAAATGTTTAATCCTATGATCAAATATTTTGAAGAATAACAAGGGATGATAGGAAAGGAGAAGTGGAAATGTTGGTACCGAGATAAAGTAAGGTACATTCCAAGCAGTTATAAATGTCACTATATATATTATAGTCATATATATAAAAAATGTTCTTCATAGGTATAAGAATTATGTATTTGGGTTTTTAGGAACAATATAGGACCCAGGAGAAAGGCAAGGGATCAGGGGATGGGAGGAGGGAGGTAGAGGGATGTGGGGTGGGGATATTGAACAAATTGTATTGCTGATTTGTATGCATCTAGGAATATGTGACAACTAATCCCATCATTATGTAAAACTATAATGCACTAATAAAAAATAAATAAAAAAGAATAATTCCTGGAGCTGGAGAGGTGCCTCAGTGGTTACAGCACTTGCCTGGCATATGCAAGGACACAGGTTCAAACCCCAGCACCATGTACACACAACGAAGTTTCGGAGCAATGAAAGCCACATGAAAAACTAAATAAAATTGATTCTCTCTTTCTCTCTCTCTCTCACTGTCTCTCTCTTTAAAAAAAAAAAAAAAAAAAAGAAAAAAGAATAATTCCCGGTTTTTCTTTATGAACAAACTATGGTCTCCCAGGGAGACCGTGTAGACTTCTGTGAGTGTTTAACTGTTAATAACAAGAATCACTAAAGGTACAATGTGAAATGATTATGAAAATTGTTTATTTTGTAATCTGTCATCCAGTTAATTAAATGCTTAGTTGTACTGAGGAGGGAAAAAAAGGACACACTGATAACTGGAAGTGAGAGAGAAGTTCTCTGTGTTCCAGGAGCATAGCAATGTGCTATCAAGTCCTTTTCTCCTCCTTGCATGGTTGACACTGTGAGTGAATGAATCCAGGAGTGTCTTGAGGGTGTGAGTTGTTGTACTAGATGCAAGTACTTTTTCAGCTTTTATTGCCTTCAATAAAACATTAGCCTCACATCCTTTGAAATGCAAAATATCAGTTGCCCAAAAAGTAAGAGAGGAAATGAGCAACATGCCTTGTCTTGTGAATGCTGGCTCCGTAGTCCTTCCTGTAGTAGAGGATTTTAGAGCAAATTTTTTGTTATTGATTAAAAAATTATTTTTTAAAAAATGGTTTTATTTCCACAGGTATCTAGGATTACACTGGGTCATGAATATCTTTACTTTGAAACTTGTTATTAGATGTAACCCAGTACATCACACATGACATGGAATCAGCATGCTCTTTAGGGTCAATCTAATAAGGTTTCTGAATTAAATTACAATGAATTTTTAAGTCAGTCAGTTGTTTCATAACAAAAATCATATTCTAAACTTAAGACATGGAAAAGAGGATCTTTATTATTTTATTTAAGCAAATATATTTGAGCAATAACATTGAATACTTTTCAAAATACCAGAAAATTGCCAAAATGACTATATTGATCTTAGTGTAGAGTGCAAGTAGGAAAAGTGGAGTAAGCCATCAAAATAATTTAAAATGTGAAAGTTTCTACTCAAAAGCATCTTTCTGATGACATTGGCAAGTCATAAAACCAAAACAGGATGAAATTCCAGATTTCAATCATATTTCCCATTTTATTGATATTTTGAGTCCTAGTATCTGCCTGACCCCCACCCCCCACCCCAGATGTGCTTTTGTATGCTTATCCTCCTTCAGGATTTTATCAGTGATAAAATGGGTACTAGATACAGTGATATGTAGAGATTGAATCTATTCCTTGATGAGATTTTTATTGTAATAAAAAAAAATTCGGGTAGACATTACTAGAAATTTAACCCAGGGGCAATTTATCACTGAGCCACATCCCCAGCCCTTTTTATTTTTATTTTTGAGAACTGGGTCTCACTAAGTTGCTCAGGGTCTTACTAAGTTGCTGAGGCTGTCCTTATCCTTGTAATCCTCTTGCCTTAGCCTCCCCAGTTTCTGGGATTACAGGTATGTGCCATGGTGTCTGGCTGTAGTAAAAAATTTGACATAAATTTTTTAGCTGTATTGTCAGAGCTTTATGTGTTAATGGGAATGAATTAATGTGAAATTTGCAATGAGTTGGATAGTATATTCCAGGTTAGGAGAACAGAGTGGTAACCTAAGACATCCACATTGAAACTGGTAAATTCTAACAAGAGAATGAGAAATTAGACATTTAGAGTATATTGTACTTTCTTTAATAAGCATGTAAAAGTAATTTGTAATTAAGTTTTGGGATTGAATTTTGCCTTTATTTGCTTAGAAAGGCATATATTAAGGCAAATCAATAAATTAAAGATTTATTAGACATTGTGACTAAGGAAAGGAGAAACCATCAAGTACTTAAAATATAGCAATGTGAAAAATTGTGCTCATTTAAAATTATTCCATCAGTTTAGTAAATGGTACAATGAAGCATTTATTGGTCATGTCAGTGAAGTTTAAATTAAGATATTTATAAGTCCGGGCTTTGGATTTTTTACAGTTTCTGAATAAGATTTCTTCCCCAGCTATTTTTCAACCAACTGTACATTTATGACTTCTTGCTTTGGTTCCTAAGATTTGGTTCATTTCATGACTCTGAAATATGTAGTCATCTTTCACTCCTCCATTCCCTATCACCTCTGCACTGTTGTTTTTTTCTTCTCTACAAAATTACAAACTGCAGGAAGAGACAGAAGTCATGTTTTTCTCACTTGTATATCTGAGGGTGCAAACATATTAGACACTCAATAAATATTTGTTTCAGTATATGTCAGATATGACCAGTGTGATCTTATAATTCCACACGCTCTTGAATATTTTTTAGGGAATCCACATGTTAGGGCTGGGGATGTAGCTCAGTGGTGGAGTACTTGTCAAGCATGTGCAAGACCCTGGGTTCCATCCCTAGTACTAGGGAGAAAAAAAAAGTCCTCATTGAATACTTTTTGAGGTAGCTGCCATTCAGCCAGTCAATCTCTTAATTCCTCCTCCTTTCCCTTTTATTCCAAATGAGTGGGTTTGAACTTATGGCTAAGATAGAGCAACTGAATTTATTTTCCCATATGAAGTCAAAATCAGTAGCAACAGAAGACCAGACAAAATACAAGATATGGGGTAACAGAGGACAGCAGTCCTGGGGAAACAGCATGGAGACCCTGGGCCTTGGAAAATAAAGGAGGTCAGTCTCAGGGTCTATAGATGACTACTGAGGAGTGCTTCCAGGCCACAGCAGAGAGGGTGATCCCAGGGGAAGCCCAGTGCACCCAGTTAAGAAAGAATTCAGGAGTCTTTGGTGGCTAGAACAGAATATCAAAGGAGAGAGCTGCAAGAAGAGATTCCCAGAGGTCTGAAGAGAGATTTTTCATTCCTCCTCTTTCTCTCTCTCTCTTTCCAAATGGATGGAATAATTACATGCATATGTGGAAACTCCCCAAGGCTGGGGTAAACCACCCAGTGTAGATCTGAGATACAATGCCCATTGCTCACAGGGAACTCAGTCCTTGTTACAGCTATGGATCCTTGGGTAGAAGACTTTGAGTGGCCTTGCCTCCACTGTGGGGAGTAATTTAGTCTTGCTGATTAATGCTCTGGGCCTGCCCAACAAATCTTAAGTGCAAGACTTGAAAGGCACAAACTCTTTCCAAGTGATTTCTAACTGAAACCCAAAGCAAAACTCAAGAATATTCATAGAAATATAAAAATATCTAACAAATATTCCTGGCATCCAAAGATTACCAGGCATGCAAGAAAAACAGGAGAACAAAACCCACAGTGAAGATAATAATCACTTGAGATCATCTTAGGAATGACATAGATGTTAGAATTAGTGCATTAAAACAGATTAAGTGTATTACATTTGCTTCAAAAACAAAAAAGCTGCCAAGTGCCGTGGTGCACACCTGCAATCCCAGCAACTTGGGAGGCTGAGGCAGGAGGATTGCAAGTTCAAAGCCAACTTAGCGAGGCCCTGAACAACTTAGCAAGACCCTGTTTCAAAATAAAATATAAAAAGGGTTGGGGATGTTGCTCAGTGGTTAAGCACCTCTAGGTTCAATCCATGGTCCCAAAAATAAATAAATAAACCCTAGTTTTAGAAAAGTTCAGTTAGACTAGTCAGAATCTCTCTCCAGGAATCTGGAATTTGTACTACCAGTTATATTAATATTACATGTGAAGTTTTTGCCTACTTGTAGCAGGCCATGGGACTGAATATCAGAGATTGTGAGTGGAGAAGACAGAATAGTCCATGAGATGAAGCACAGAGGTAAGAAATAGACATGTCCTTGGTTTCTGGTGGTCTTCTAATTTGTAGTTCTAGTCCTTCCTGAGACTAAATTCAATTCCACATTTGGATTCTGTAAGGAACCATTTTATTTTTATAATAAATCCACATCCCCCCCAACCTTTTTTCTTTTCTTTTTTTCTTTTTTTCCCCCTAAACTTGCCTCTTTTTTTTTTGAGAGAAGCAATTTTAATTTAGTTTTTCTTTTTTTTATTTTTTATTTTTGAACAACCTTACAAGATTTTAACAAAATAATATAAAATGTGTATATATTCTGGATATTGCAATTACCCCCAGGAGTGCCCCCCCAATTACCCTCCCTTATCCCACCCTTCCCCTTCCCACTATATCTCTAAAAAAAGTATTAGGTTGTAAAGCATTACATCTTATCTGGATTTAACAC
>PVKS010053532.1:0-10373 GCA_004027875.1 Aplodontia rufa
GCAGGAGTTCTTCTGGGGAAAACAGCAACAGGGGAAACCCAAGCTGGGCATCCATGATTTGGCATTACCCCTGGATAACTAAGTATATATACATTGGTTCTTGATGGTTTGATAATGTTTCCCCCTCAATTGTATCTCTATGTACATCTAAAAAAAATGAAAGCATATGTCCATACTATAAATTGTACACCTATAATCCCAGAGACTCAGGAGGCTGAGGAAGGAGGATGTAAAGTTTGAGGCCAGCCTCAATAACTTAGTGAGACCCTAAAAAATAAAAAGGACTGAGTGGCTCAGTGGCAAAGTGCCACTGGATTCAATTCCTAGTACCAAAAAGAAAAATTGCACACAAATAAACATTTATAATAATCAAAAGTGGAAAAAAGAAAAATAGCCAACAACTGATGAACTGATAAAAATGTGGTATAATCATAAAATAGAATATTATTCAGCATTAGAAAGGAATGAAATGCTGATGCATGCTATAACATGGATGAACCTTGAAAACATCGTGTAAGTGAAAAAAACAGGACACAAAAAGCTACATATTATATGTTTCTATTATGAAATGTCTAAAGTAGGCACCAACAGAGAATGTAGATTAGTGTTTGCCTAGGACTGTGGTAGTAAAATGGGACTGACACTGATATCTAATGGGTTCAAATTATTTTGGGGGTAAGAAAGTGTTCTAGGGGCTGGAGCGGTGGCTCAGCAGTTTCAGCGCTTGCCTGGCAAGCACGAGGACCCAGGTTCAAACCCCAGCACCATGTACACAACTGAGTGTTGGAGCAACTAAGGCCATGTGAAAAACTAAATAAAGTTGTTTTCCCTTTCTCTGTCTCTCTCTCACTGTCCCTCTCTCTTTAAAAAAAAAAAGAAAGAAAGAAAAAGTGTTCTAAAACTAGTTCATAGTGATGACTGCATGACTCTTTGAATACACTAACAACCTTTGAATTATATACTTTAAGTGGTTGTCATGTAATGTATATGAATTATAACATAACAAAATTGTTTCTAAAAAACTGAAAAATATCATATGGAAGTATTTAGGTCTTGGCAAACAGCTGAGCTCCAATAACCTCAGTAGCTTAATGTGAAAAGTCAAAGTCCATTGGCCTTAATCTCCAGTTAATTAAGAACTTTTTTTTGTTGCTAATTTCTAGACTCAGCAAATTTAGTCCAGAACCTTCACTTTTAACTCTGCTTCTTTTTTATTTCCTAGGTGTTGTCAAGGTGAGGGGAGACTACTTTTCTAAACATTCACTGACGGGAGATTCCCTTAGTTCATTCTTCTTTGTTGTTATGACAACAAATCCCTAAGGCTGGATACTTTACAAAGTAAAGAGGATTACTTGCTTCATGATTCAGGTGGCTGGAGAATCCAAGTAGCTGGTTTCAGCATCCTCGTGAGAGTCTATGGCTACGTCACAACATGACTAAGTAGCAAAAAGGGAAATAGCCAGGTGCAGAAGGGACCAACTACATGTGTTGTAACAACTTGCTCTCCTAAGAACTAACTCATAACACCAGTATCAATTCCTTCCCAAGGCAGACACGACCCAATCACCTCCATTTCAATAGGCCCCCTCTTAAAGGTTCCATGGTCTCTCAACATCATCTCTCTGGGGACCCAGCACTTAAACTTTTGGGGGACACCCTCAAACTACATCTAAATCTTACCATCCCTCAATGTCATATCATGTTATCCTGGGTATGATAGTTCTCTTTTGTTTCAAATTTATCATCTCCAGAATGGGGACAATAATAAACATAATTCCTGTTACTTTGTATAAAAAAAATGGTGTAAGCAGAAGGAATTTACTGGGTTTCTCCAGTGGAATCTCAGCCATTGTTAGCACATTGAGAAAATATATATTTGGGTTTTGGCCCTAGCTCCTGGCATAGAGCCCTACAACCCTTGGAACTTACTGAATAGTAGTACCTTTGTTATTCATAATAAGCTCCTTTCAATTATTTCTGAATTTAAAGAATACATGAAGCCAGATGTGGTTGGCCACATCTGTAATCCCAACAATTTAGGGGATTTGCAAGGAAAATTGCAAGTTCTGCCTCAGCAACTTAGTGAGACCCTGTCACAAAATAAAAAATAAAAAGTGCTGGAGATATATCTCAGAGGTAAACTGTCTCTAAGTTCAATCGCCACCACCAAAAAAAAAAATATATATATATACATATATTTGTATGCATACACATATAGACTGAGGTGATTCTTAGTGTGGGCCCCTACACAATACAGGCTGGTCACCAGAAAGACCAAGTCATGATTAGCATGATTAGAGGGTTGGAACTTTCAACCTCAACCAACTCTCCAACCACAGGGAAAGGGAGGGGCTGGAGATTGAGTCAAATACCAATGACCAATGTCTGAATCAATCATGCTAAAATAATGAAACCTCTATAAAAATCCCTAAGTTCAGACAGCCTCTGGGTCATTAAATGCACCCACACGCCACTAGGTGGCACCCCAGTGAGGGCAGAGAGGCTCAACGCAGCCCTCTCCCTACACCTCTTCAACTCGCCGCTCGCATTTGGCTCTTCCTTCGGTGTCTCTTTTATAATAACCCAGTGCACTTAAGGGAATCGTGCTGAATTCTGTGAGCCATTCTAGCAATTATTGAACCTGAGGAAGGTGTCATGGGAGCTCCTGATCTATAGATGATCAGTTGGAAGTATGTGGTTGAAGACTTTTGACTGGTGTCAGAGCAGAAACCTTTTAACTTTTTTTTTTAGTAAGTCTGATTTTTTTTTATTAGATGTATATAGAGATACAATTGAGGGGGAAACATCAAACCATCAATAACCAATGCATATATACTTAGTTATCCAGGGATAATGCCAAATCATGGATGCCCAGCTTGGGTTTCCCCTGTTGCTGTTTTCCCCAGAAGAAATCTTGCATTAAATGAGTACCTCGTGGAGGAATGACATCTGCTTCTCAGATGGTTCCCCCATATTCCCACTCTCCAGTCTCCTAGGAGTTCTTCCTACACCCTCCCCCCTCTCCATCCCCCTTCCTAGGCCTCCACGTAATCTAGGGAGTCATCCCCCTATTAGTCATCCCCCTATTTCATTGAGAATCATACAATTTGAAGTTATTGTTAGCTTAGCCTTCTAACCTACTGCTTCCCCATGTATTCTAGCTTCCACAGATGAGAGATACCATTCAGCCCCTGAGTCTCTGAGATTGGGATACTTCACTGAGCATAATTCTTTCCATCTCCAACCATTTGGCTTCTCTAATGAGAAGCCTTTTAACATTTTTTTTTTTTAAAGAGAGAAACAACTTTATTTAGTTTTTCACATGGCTTTCGTTGCTCCCATACTCAGTTGTGTACGTGGTCTGGGGTTTGAACCTGGGTCCTCGTGCTTGCCAGGCAAGCACCAGCCCGCCTTTTAACTTTTAACTGAGACTTTTACCTTGTGGAATCTGACAGTAACTGCAAGTAGATGGTGTCAGAATTTAACTGAATTCTTGGATGTGCAGCTGGTGTCAGAGAATTGGTATGGAAAAACACTACATATTTAGTATCAGAAAGAACACCAGCACACCCTTATGGCTGTCTGTAAATTTTCGTTGACCTTGAGCTACTCGACAATTCTGCATGTTGTAAATAATTGAGAGCCATGTGAAATATTTCTTGTCTATAGACATGCAAATTAATTATGTCAAGTGGAGGTTCTTTGACTCCATCTCTCCCTTAACCTTTAAATAAAGGCAAATTAAGCTGGACATGTTAGGACACACCTGTAACTCCTGTTACTCAAGAAAATGAGGCAGAAAAATTGAAAGTTCAAAGCCAGTCTCAGCAGCCTAGTAAGAATCTGTCTTTTTTTTAAGAGCCAGAGAGGGGATGGAGTGGTGGCTCAGTCGCTCAGCAGTAAGAGCCAGAGAGAATAAATGTTTATTTATTTTTCATCTGTTTTTTGTTATTCTAACAGTTATATATGTGGTGCTGGGGTTCAAACACAGGTTCTCGCACACACCAGGCAAGTGCTCTACTGCTGAACCACCACTCCAGGACCTCAAAAATTTTTAAAAAAGGGCTACAGATATAGCTCAGTGGTAGAGTGCTTATGTGCAAGGCCCTGAGTTCAGTTTTCAGTACAAAATAAAAATAATTGGGCTGAGGATGTAGTTCAGTGGGAGAGCACTTGCCTAACATGTGCAAGGTCCTGGGTTTGATTCCAGAACCTGCCCAAAATAATAATAATAAATAAAAATCAGATTATCCTTCATTGTAAATTCATTTTGACAGTCCTTTACTCCATGTTTATCTGTTGTTGTTTTTTTTTTTTTTTAAAGAGAGAGGGACAGTGAGAGAGACAGAGAAAGAGAGAAACAACTTTATTTAGTTTTTCACATGGCCTTTGTTGCTCCAACACTTAGTTGTGTATGTGGTGCTGGGATTTGAATCTGGGTCTTCGTGCTTGCCACGCAAGCGTCGAAACTGCTGAGCCACTGCTCCAGCCCTTATCTGTTTTTTTTTAACTTTTCCCTTGAACAGGTTGTAACATCTTAGCAGTTCCCACACTAATAATTAATTGAATCTTAATTGAAAAAATTCTGAATGACAGTTGTATTTTATCTTCCCTGGAAATTATATTTTAACAATTCTTATCTTGTGAGCTGGAGCGGTGGCTCGGTGGTTATGGTGTTTGCCCGGCATGTGCAAGTGCACGGGTTCAAACCCCAGCACCCACTTACGCAACTAAGTGTTGGAGCAACAAAAGCCATGTGAAAAAACTCAATAAAAAATTATTCTGTCTCTTTCTCTCTGTGTGTGTGTCCTTCTCTCTTTAAAACAAAATTCTTATCTTTCTATTTTTGTAAAACAAAAAGAACCTCTATTCCTATGGTTTACCCAGTGTACTCCAAACCTTTTTCCGTTAAATCTAAAGTTTAAACATTTACTAAATAAACATTTCAACATAGGCTAATTTTAGTTTTCAATGGTACCTTTGGTAATCACTTGAAAAAAAATTGATTTTCAAATATTAGGTATGGATACTAATGAGAGCTTATGTTATTGAGCAATTTATTATTATTTTTGGAGGGAGCATGTGCTGGGGATTGACCCCAGAAGCACACTCATGCTTGGAAAGTTCTTTATCACTGAGCTACCCTCCCAGCTCCTTACTGAGTAGTTTTTTTTCAGACTTCATTTTAAGTACATTATGTAAGTACATCATTTGCATTTTCCCTATAAGGTAAGAAACAACAACCACGACTCTTCACTCCCACATTTAGCCTGAGTGCTAAAAATCAAAAACCACATCCTAGCTGGGCTCTTGCCTGTAATCACAGAGATTTGGGAGCTATGCCGGATAATCCTAAATTTAAGACAACTTAGTGAAATGCTGTGTGAAAATTTAAAGATTTTTTTAAAAAGTTAGGAATGTAGCTCAACAGTGGTAAAGCACCCTTTGGGTTCAAACCCCAGTACTCCCCAACTTTACTATTTACATGTTTTAGTCAGCTTTTTCATTGCTATGATCAAAAGACCCAACAAGAACAATTTTAGGCAGAAAAGTTTATTTAGGGGCTCATGGTTTCAGAGATTTTAGTCCATGGAAGGCTTACTCCACTCCTTGGGGCTCGAGGTGAGGCTGAATATCATGGTAGAAGAGTGTGGCAGAGGGAAGTGGCTCAACACAGGGCTCTAGGAAGCAGAGAGAAAAACTGCAGGCCAGATACAAAATACAGACCCTAAAAGCATGGCCCAGTGACCCACCTTCTCCAGCCACACCCTACTCACCTTCAATTGCCAGTTAATCCCTACCAGGGGATTAATTTACTGAGCAGGTTAAAGCTGTATGACCCAATCGTTTAATCTCAGCCTTCCTGGATTGTCACACATGAACTTTTAGGCAACACCTCACATTTAAACCATAACACTATATGGAAAAGATTTTATTTTACTCACTTTATTAGCATTATTTTATTTTACTTTTTGGACTGTCTTGCCCAAGTGAATGGTTTAATGGTGCATTACCGTAATTTCCTCAAAGACCTATAAGCTCTGCAGTGGAAATCATCAAGTGTGAACACTGCTATTCTTTGAATCATTATGGAAAAAGAGAAAGAAGAACTGATACATCCTACAACACGAATGGACCTGAAAACATTGTGCTAAATGAAGAAGCCAGTCACAAAGTAACATGCACTGTATGGTTCTATTTATACGAAATAAAACAAGCCTATTTGCTTATTTTATAAGTAAATCTATCGGGCCAGAAAACAGATTGGTAGTTGTATGAGGGATTGGGGGGAATGGAGAGTGAATGCCAATAAAAAAGGACTTTCTTTCTCTTTCCTTCCTTCTTTTCTTTTTTGTGTATTAAACCCAGCCTGTATCCCCAGCCTTTTTAAATTTTTTTTTTTTTAAATTTTAAGAAAGCGTCTATCTAAGCTGGGGAGGCTACCCTGGGACTTGCAATCTTCCTGTCTCAGTCTTCCAAGTCACTGGGACTACAGGTGTGCATCACTGTGCCTGGCCAGAATTTCCTTTTTGAGTATGAAAATGTTGTAAAATTTATTGTTGACTGGGCATCATGGCATATGCCTAGAGTCCTAGTTACTTGAGGGGTTGAGAATAATTTGAGTCCAGGAGTTAGAGGCCAGTGGGGAAACAGCTGGACCCTATCTTTTTCTTAAATAAATAAATAATTTAAAAATTGATTTTGGTGATGGTTGCACAATTTTGTAAACATACTAAAAAGCACTGAATTATGCAGCTGGCTGTGTAGCTACAGTCCATGGCTAGCATCTGCAAAGTCCTAGGTTCCATCCCCAGCACCACAATAAAAAAAAATGAATTATATACTTTATATGGGAATTACATACCTAGCCCTTAAACTATTTTTTTCTTTAATTTTGAAACAAGATCTTTTTCGGGTGTTAGGGGGAGGCAATGTAACAAGGATTGAACCCAAGAGTGCTTTTCCACTGAGCCGTATCCCCAACTCTTTTTTATTTTTATATTGAAACAGTGTCTTGCTAAGTCACATAGGGCCTTGATAAATTGCTGAGGATGGCTTTGAACTTGGCGATGCTCTTGCCTCAGCCTCCCGAGTCATGAGATTACAAGCATGCGTCACTGTACTGGGTGAGACAGGATTTTCATATTCCCCAGGCTGGCCTCAATCCTGCAATTCTCTTCCTCAGACTCCCAAGTAGTGAAGTAGTTTTCTTTAGGTATCTTGTAGTTGAATTTCTTAGATGTGTGGGTTTATATTTTTCATTTAATTTGGAAAATTTCAGCCATTACTCCAAAAAATTGTATTCTTTACCTACTCTCCACATTCTCCTTTATACACTCCCAATAGCATGTATATTAAGATCCTTAAATATGTCCCACTGGTGTTTTTTCCTTCTCTATGTCATTTAGGATACTTTCTATTGTTATGTCTTTGAATTTATTCATCTTTTCTTTCATAATGCCTAATCTGCTCTAGTTCTAGATCACGTATTTTTCATCTTATACGATCTAATTTAAATCTCTAGACGTTTGATTTGGACCTTTTTAAATATTATTATGTGTCTCTTTAATGTGCTAAATATTTTTTCTCCTTTTGAAAACAGTTAACAATATCTTTTTATGTCTTTATTTACTTATTATATCATTTATGTAATTTATAGATCTGATGAATCTCCTCGTTACATGTCATTTCCCTGCTTCTTTCCTCCTCCTCCTTCTCCTCCTCCTCCTCCCCTTCCCCTTCCCCTTCCCCTTCCCCTTCTCCTTCCTTCTTCTTCTTCTGTTGTTGTTTCTAGGGATTGAACTCAGAGTCCCCCACAGGCTAGGCACAAAAACTACACCCCCAGACCCTACCTGGTCAATTTTCATTAAATGCCAGACATTATAAATGCTTCTTTGTTTGGATTTGGATATTTTGTATTCATATAGATATTCTTGAGTTTTTTCTGAGATACAGTTAACTTACTTGGAAACACTTGCATTTTCAAGGATGGGGATGGTTTTAAACCTTTAGAGAGGCAGAGAAGATTTTAGTAAAAGGCTAGTTTTCCCCCCTGGTAAGGCAATATCCTTGTAGGCATCGTTTTATTCATAAGACCTCTGAACTATGGTCACATTTGCCTCCCAGGATTCTCATCTCCATTTCTTTTTCTTTTTTTTTTTTTTAAGAGAGAGGAAGGGGGTGGGAGAGAGAGAGAGAGAGAGGGAGAGAGGGAAAGAATCAATTTTACTTAGTTTTTCATTTTTCATGCAGCGTTCATTAATATCCAGCACCAAGTTCATATTTTGTTGTGTACAATGCTCCAGTCCCTCAACTCCGTTTCTTAATCTCAGGGGAGCTGCTAGCCTTCTCCTGTCTGTCCACTTTTTTTGTGCTGCAGCACAAAAAAGTAAGACAGAACAAAGTAGGAGCTGATCTCATTTGTTTTCTGCCCCAGGCGACCATTGTTCCATATCATCTGATACATTACAAAAACAAAAAACAAAACAAACAAAAATAAAAAATAAAAAAACAACCATTGCTTGTTTTTGGGTATAGTGGCTCACACCTATAATCACAGTAGTTGGGAAGATTGAGGCAGGAGGATTGCAAGTTCAAAGCCAGCCTCAGCAATTCAGCGAGGCCCTAAGCAACTTAGCAAGGCCATCTCAAAATAAAAAACAAAAATTGACTGAGGATGTGGCTCAGTGGTTAAATGCCCCGGGTTCAATCCCTGATAATGCACATACAAGCACACACACGCACACACATGCACACACAAACAAAACAAAATGAAACAAAAAACTCCACAAAAACCATTACCGTACGTATGTTGTTTATGTCTTTCTTTTACATAGGAAGGTAAATCCAATGCCTGTTATTGCATCTTTGCAAAAAAGGGAGTCACCCCGTTTGTTTCTTATCTCCTTCCTTCCTTTCTTTTTACAGTGCTTAAAATTGAACCCAGGACCTCACACATCCTAAGCAGGTGTTGTATCCCCCAGAAACCTGTTAAGTCTGTTTTCTTTTCCTTTTGAGGGCAATAGGTACTGGGGCTTGAACCCAGGGGCACTTTACCACTAAGTTACAACCTCAACCCTTTTCATTTTTATTTTTCATTTTGAGACAAGGTCTCCCTAAGTTGCTTATGATCTTGCTAAATTCCTGAGGCTGCCCTTGAATTTATGATCATCTTGCCTTAGCCTTCTGAGTTGCTGCAATTATCTGCTGGAGCCACTGGAATTACCTGATGGAGGTTTATTTTGGCTCATGGTTCTGAAAGTCCAAGGTTGAGGGACAGTGATGACCTTCTTGCCATTGTCCATCATCATGTGTTAAGAGACTGGCAGCACGTGTGTCTGAGGGTCTCCTTGGTCTCCTTCTCTTTCTCTCTCTCTTTGTTTATTTATTTATTTATTTTTTTGTGGTGCTAGAGGTTGAATCCTGGCTTGAAGCACGCTAGGCAAGTGCTCTACCAATGAGCTATATCCTCAGCCCCTCCCTCTACTTACAAAGCTACCAGTGTTCAATTATGGGGATTTTACTCCAATGGCCTTATATGATTCTAATCACCTCATGAAAGTCCCACCTCTGGGCCGTGGTCCAATTAGACTAAGTTTCCACCCTCTTAATACTGATGCCGGTGATGTGGATGTCGGGTTTGTGTCCTCTCAGAGTCGAGGCAAGCGTAGTAGACAAGTTTTATTATAGAAAGCATAGAAAGTAAACATAGGGAAAAGAGCAGACTTCCCCCAGAGTGGGGGAAGAGGACAGAGCCAATGAGGCAGTGAGGTTTGCCCCTTTTATATGACAACCTCTCCTGGATTGGTCACTGCTTCTCTGCCCCTGTACAGGCGCTGGGAATTCTGGTCCAGTCTCTGATCCATGCATTAGGTTCTTTGATCCATGCCTTAGGCGCCAAGAAAGATTGCGGTTCCTTGCTTAGCAGCAGGGAGTGTCTGAGTCTGGGCCTATCTTATCAGACCCTCATTAGCATTGGGGATGTCTTTGCCTTCTCAGAAAAGATGATCTCCTTATCAACCCACATTGCTCTGCCTACACTGAACTGCCTAACTTTTTCTGCCTCATTCCCCTCTCTGTTTAGGGAAACCCAAACTGTTGTGGGGGTTCGGGGTGACGATCGAATCTGGTTACTTCCTGCTGAGAAAAGGGCGACGTGGGGCAAGCAGTTTTGGGTCTTCCCTTGATAATGTTTGGGTTGAATAAGGAGTCTGGAGTGCTCGTGGGTGGCTCCATCTTCATCACAATCGGGAGTTCAGCAGACTCTTAAGTTGGAGTGGATCTGCTGAACTAAGATATCAAAGTTAATGTCAGAATGAAAATTAACATCGAGTTTGAGAGGGAAAATCAGGTCTGTTGTTTGGCTCCTCAAA